>JAQNDB010001075.1:0-57384 GCA_029204045.2 Tillandsia leiboldiana
TGCTGTGCTGGTGGAACAGGAGGAGTTTCTGCCGGTGCAGAGGTTGTCGCTCGTTGTTGTTGTGCTCGTTGCCGGTGAGGAGGTATTAAGGGTTCATCTTGTTTAGTCGATAAGGACTTCACAATTGTTGTCTCATTAATGGTGCCCAAACTGTACATGTATGAGCTCGCGCTTGTATCGACTTTAAACTTTTTAAGGATGCGCATGATAATCATTGGGTAGGGTAGTCTCTCTGTGGGGTGAGAGTGTTCCACATACCGCGCCATCCTTGACCAAATGAGATAAGGAATATTCAAGTTTGCTCCCATCAATGCGGCCGGGTTTCCAAGAAGATAAAGGTATAACATTCTGTCCCATCGAAGAACCCTTCGTATTCATGTTGGGAAGAATGTTGTAGCAGACAATGAAGTTTATATACCGATACTCTGGTCGAAGCTCTTTAGAGAAAACAGAATTTCCGGTCGACCGAGTATTTGGAAGACAAATTCCATTAACTACAACTCTCCAGGAGTTGTCGTTGAAGCTTTGAGTTTTTAGGTAATGGAGTCCATCAGCTCTGGCTGTCATACCTAGCACAACTCCAATCAGCTGGGGTGTGACTTTGATTTTGATATTTTTAACCAAAGTGTGAAATTCTCGACGTCCATCCTCGTGATCAATCAGACTTGCAGCGTTCTGATAAAACATTCGAACTGAGTGTGGACAGTACCCAGTAGTCTCAGGGAAGTTGCAAATTTGAGCAAGACCAACTTGGTCAAACAAAGTCCCAAAAGCTACAGATCGTTCCTTCATTGGTTTGACATTGACATGTCTCTCGCCAATGCATTCCCTCTTCTCAAAATCCTTGATTCTTTCGGAGCTGATGAAGTCTTGTGGAGGAGGCTGCCTAGCAACTGGTTCCTCAATGGTAATTCCCTGAGCACTGCCTCTTTTTCTTGCACCAGTTTTTCTTTTTGTTCCAACTGGACTTGGTTCCATTGGGCTTTCCCTTTTTCAGCTGCAGTAGGTTTTGAAGCTTCAGCAGTTGCTTTCCCTTTGGAGACAATGGGAGCAGCTTGCTCGATTTCGATGTTATCCCAGTCGATCGACTCTGTCTCTGATTCAGTGTCGGAATCAACCTTAGTCTTCTTTGCTTTCTTAGCCTTCTTAGGCTTGGCAGTATCCTTGACATGTACCATGGCAGCAAGTAGGAAAATAATCCAAGTGATCACCATTTTGATTGCTAGTAAAAAATGTATCCTGTGAAGACCAACTCAAGAACACATGAAAAATTGTTAATTTTCAAAAATTTGAAAAATTGTACCCATACAATCATAATCATGTAGAGAGACTAAGAATCAAATTAGTTCTGCAAAAGGACTTTTTAAAAATAGATCAATTGCATGATTTTCGAAAATCCTTATTATATGCCCTAAAATCGAAATTTTAGAAATCGAAACCTAAAAATCCGTTAATTAGGAGAATACCTAGCATATAATCAAAACTAATCTACCCAGAGTTCTTATTTCAAAAGAAATTTGATCAAAAACCATCCACAAACAAAGTTGATCCAAGAAATTCATCACGTTTGAGGAGGAAAAGAGAAAAACGGTGAAAAACCGAGATTTTGATCAATAAAACTTACTTGGAGTTGAAGAACTTGAGTTTGAAAGCTTCCAGGAAGGATGAAATCTAGAGAGAGAGGCTCTGGAAACTTTGGAACAAAAGATTGGAGTAAAAGAAATCAAAACCTTTTTGTTCTTTATAAAACCCTAGCCGCGATCCGGATCAGACCATGCTTGCGATCCGGATCGGCTACCCGCAGTGAGAAACTGCGTTCGGGATCCGGATCGGCAGGTCCAATCCGGATCGTCAGCCCGCGGAAGAATACCTGCGTTCGGGATCCGGATCATCTTGCCAGATCCGGATCGGCTCCAACTTTTTCGTTAGAAAATTTCAGAGAAATTCAAGAAAAACCAGAAAAAGATTGTAAGCACAAATGTGTATCAACTTTAAACAAAAATCATCGTTTCATACAACAAGAATTAGATTATGCCAAATCTATCAATAATATCCAAAAATGAAACGAAAATTTACAAGAATTAAATCCCTTAAAGTTGAACACCTTCAATTACATCTAACTTGATCTTATGAGTAATGCTTTTATCAAATCATCAATTCAGTAAAGAAAATGAAATACAAAGATCAATAGATGTTTGAAATCCCAAATATAGTAGATAATGTATCTAGACAATCTGTTGAAGAGAGTGGCTCTTTGAGCATCTTTCTTTAAAAAACCCACCTTATACCAACCTTGAAATTTGACGAAGTCAAGTATTTCAACATGCATTTTACTTAATCAAAATTTGAACAACCATGCTTGGTATACATGTGGTAGCTGCACACAATACTCGGACGACCGAGGTGGTAGCTCTTTCCTCCATGTGGTGGTAGTTTTCACACTCCTCATTGGGATGTAACTCTTTCCACATCTTTTGAGCATTTTACTTTTTCTATGACTCCCCCTCAATTGGCTATCAATTATTTAAGATATAAAGTATTCAACCAAATATTGATCTCAATTTCATACTCGACTAAGCAGTCAAATAAGATAATGACTATACCAAGAGATCATTGAGAGAGAGAAATTGACTTTGATCACTTAGAAGATGATTTAATTAACATAAATGATCATTGCAACAGTGAAATATTATGATGGCAAAAGCATAATAAATTTCTAAATGTGCGAAAAGATGCAATTAAAGTCAATTATGATCTATGCTCAATTAATGTCCTATGTACAAACATAGATAATGAACAAAACAAAACAAAAACAAAACCTATCCTAAGCAAAGGTTTCAAAAAGAAGTTTATTTCAAGGAAAGCATTCCAATTGCTTTTCGCAAATGAATAAAACATTTTTGATCCAAAGGTTTTGTTAGAATGTCAGCTAATTGATCCTCAGTTGAAATATATGAAAGTTGAAGAGTATTTGATTCAACTAGCTCTCTAAGAAAATGATATCTAAGTTCAATATGTTTTGTTCTAGAGTGCAACACAGGGTTTTTAGAAATGTTAATTGCACTTGTGTTGTCACAAAGAATTGTTACCGAAGATGCCGAAATGCGGAAGTCGCTCAATACGCTTTTCATCCAAATGAGTTGAGTTGAGCAACTTCCAGCTGAAATGTATTCCGCTTCGGTAGTCGAGAGTGCTATGCAATTCTGCTTTTTACTGTGCCATGCAACAAGGCAATGGCCAAGATAGAAGCATGCACCACTCGTGCTTTTCCGATCATCCACTGATCCTGCCCAATCGGCATCTGAGTATCCAACAATATCCAGACTTGTTCCCATAGGATACCAAATTCCGAAATTAATTGATCCTTTGATGTACCGGATGATCCGTTTCACCGCTTTCAGGTGAACCTCCTTTGGTGCTGATTGATATCTCGCGCAAATCCCAACACTAAAGGATATATCCGGGCGACTAGCCGTGAGGTAAAGTAGACTTCCAATCATACTTCTATACAGTTTCTCGTCTACATTCTCACTATGTGATTCACTTCCAAGTCCCTTGTGGCTAGTTCCCATTGGAGTTGGAAAATCTTTACAATTTTCTAGATCAAACTTTTTGGCCAACTCCATTGCATACTTGGATTGACTCAAGTGAATACCTTCATCATTTTGTTTAATTTGCAATCCAAGAAAATAAGTCAATTCGCCCATCATGGACATCTCAAATTCGCTTTCCATGGTCTCCGCGAATTTAGAAGCATCATTATCTCTTGTTGCGCCAAATACAATGTCATCGACATAGATTTGTGCTACAATGAAATTGCTTTGATAATGCTTCACAAAGAGAGTCCTATCAGCTCCCCCTCGAGTATAGCCCTTCTCCAAAAGGTGCTTTGTTAACCTTTCGTACCATGCTCGCGGTGTTTGTTTCAGACCGTAAAGAGCCTTTTTCAAACGAAAAACATGGTTAGGTTGTTTATGATCTACAAAACCTTTCGGTTGTGCCACATAAACTTCCTCATTTAAAAAACCATTTAGAAATGCGCTCTTAACGTCCATTTGAAATAATTTGATTTTAAAATGACAAGCAATAGCAAATAGTATACGAATGGACTCGAGTCTAGCTACAGGGGCGAATGTTTCGTCAAAGTCTATACCTTCTACTTGAGAATAACCTTGAGCAACTAATCGTGCCTTGTTCCTGATGATAGTACCATCCTCATTTTTCTTGTTCTTGAAGATCCATTTGGTACCTATCACATTATGTTGCTTTGGAGGCTTCGTTAATTCCCAGACTTTGTTTCGCTCAAATTGATGGAGCTCTTCCTGCATTGCTTTAATCCAGTAGTCATCCTGAAGAGCTTCATCTATGTTCTTTGGTTCGATTAAAGATACGTAGCAAGCGAATCCACAAACCAACTGCCTCCGAGTTCTAACTCCTTCTTGTGGATCTCCAATGATGTTCGATTCCGGATGATCCTTGGAGATTCGTAACGTTTGTTGAAACGGAGTACTCGGAGATACATGAGATGATTCCTGCACATCAGATAAACTAGAAGAGCCATTAGATGCATCATTAATATTGGAAGTATTATCATGAGAAGATGCACTAGCAGGAGAATCATCATCTAGAGAGATACCGAGGGTAGATTTTCCATATCCAAAGTGAAAAGCTTCATCTACTTTAACATTTATAGATTCTACGATCGTCTTAGATTCAATGTTAAATACTCGATATGCTCTGCTATTCGTAGAATAACCCAAAAAGATCCCTTCATCACTTCGAGAGTCGAACTTTCCAAGATTTTCACGGTCACGTAAAATGTAACATCGACTCCCGAAGATACGAAAGTATTTGATATCCGGTTTTCTACTAAACCACAGCTCATATGGTGTATTTAAAGTTCCTGGGCACAAGTAAACTCTATTAATGACATAGACAGCGGTGTTCACGGCTTCAGCCCAAAAATGTAGCGGTAAATTCCGGCTATGAAGCATCACACGCGCCATCTCTTGTACAACCCTGTTTTTGCGCTCAACAACACCATTCTGCTGAGGTGTATAGGGTGCCGAGAATTCATGTTTAATGCCATTTGAAGTGCAAAAATCAATGAATTTTGAATTTATGAATTCTCCGCCTCTATCACTTCTAACACGAATGATCTTTTCATTCTTTTTAATCATAATACGATGGCAAATCTCATGAAAAGAGTCAAACGTATCAGCTTTCTCTTTTAAAAATGCTACCCAAGAAAACCTAGAGAAATCATCAACCAATAAGAAAATGTACCATTTACCTCCCAAAGATGGTTGACGGGTCGGCCAAAAGAAAAAGAAGAAAAGAAAATAGTCTACATAAACTACACAAGATTTAATCGTAGAACGATTAAAGACAAGGAGGGGTTTCACCTTTGCATACCCAAACCTTTTGAGTTTTGGAGTATGTTGGCAATGGTTGAGAAGTTTTCCTTGATGAAGACGTCTTGCATGATTGGTCTTTTTCTTTTGTCATCGTCTTATTTGAAGTACTACCAATGTCCTTTTCTTTAGAAAAATACTTCTTTGAATTCCGGGGAGTGAACTTATTGGTAGTAGTTGCAAGATGTGGTTGATTTGATCTTTGAGCTCCAATCTTGCAATTTCTTTCAATGTGCCCTGCAAAATTACAACGAAAACATACCTTTGTGCTTGACGATTCTGAAGAGGATGAAGTAGGCTTGTTGTCGTTGGTTGTCATGATTTCCGGTGTCGGAGGAGGAGATACCGACTGAGGCACAAAGACTGTCCCAACCGAACTAAAATTGTCTTCAGTTCGATTGTATCCGAGGCCGAACTTGTTTGTTTGACCAAGACCAAGAAGTTTATCCAACTTACTCCTTCCAAAAGAAAATTGCTGTAAGTCATCCTTGAGTTGGAAAATGGTCTTTGTCATTTCCAGGTTATCCTGTCGAGCCTCGTTGTAGAGCTTTGAGAAGTGATTCGCTTTATCCACCAGATTTGTATGTTCCTTCTCAAAACGCTCATTGGACTCTTGAAGGGAAACATTTACTTTTATCAGATTTTCCCTTTCCACTTCAAGAGCGTTTGAGAGAGAAGTTGCTCTTTTTGCTTCTTCTTCGAGATCATGCACTCTCCCTCTCAAACTCTTGTTTTGCTTAGCCACTTTCTTTGAATCCCTCAAAAGTCTGTGGTAGGCTAAAGCAAAATCTTCACCTTCCGAATCATCCGATTCATTGTCCGTTGCATTCTTTTCAACAGTGGAGTTGGACAACGACTCGGATGTACTTGCCATAAAGCACATGAAGGGTGAAGATACGGACGCGTGGAATGCGGTGGAGCTCTTTTCTTCATCACTCGAAGACGACTCATTTGACGTTGAGTTGTCATCCCAAGTGACGACTTGCATCGCCTTCTTCTTTGCCGGATACTTGTTAGGACACTCCGTTGCAATGTGGCCGTAGCCTCGACATTTGAAGCATTGTAGTTGTCCTTCTGAACTTTTCTTATCCTTTGAGAAGTTCTCTTGCTTTCTTGACTTGTAACTTGAAGTACCCTTGCCTTTGTTCGACTTTCCGAAGGATGGAGATTTGCTTGAATTACCCTTTCGAAAGTTGCGGCGAAACTTCCTTGTCAAGAGAGCGAGCTGCTTCTCAAATTCCTCCATAGAAAGGTTCTCGTCATCGTCTGAGGAGGATGTATCCGCGTCTTCTTCCTTAGTTGTTTTCAACGCATAACCTGAAGACTTAGAAGTGGATGCCTTTCCAGAAGAATTGTTAGTAGTAAATGTCATTTCATAAGTTTGTAATGAACCAACTAATTCTTCTACACGTATTTCGTCCGGGTGTTTAATAGTTTCAATGGCAGTAACCTTTGGGCGAAATCGTTCAGGAAGAGTTCTTAAGATCTTTCTTACAATCTTAAATTCTGGAATCTTCTCTCCCAGGTTAGCACATGAGTTTACGATATCTTGCAATCGTGTATAGTAGTCCGTGAAAGATTCATTTTCTGCCATCAAGATAGAGTCAAACTTGCTCGTAAGCATTTGCAGTTTCTGAATCTTCACGAGATTAGTTCCCTCATGTGTAACCTGAAGAACATCCCAGATTTCTTTCGTAGTCTCACAGGCCGAGACGCGAGAGAATTCAGTTTGAGATAAGGCATTAAAAATAGCATTAATTCCCTTGCCATTGTAAGAAGATGAGTGTAACTCTTCCTTGGTCCATTTCGACCTAGGTTTTAAGGTGTGGACATCACCAATAAATTCAGTTGGATTAGACCATCCTAATTCAATTGATTGCCACACCCGTTCGTCGATGGAAACTAAAAAGGCTTTCATCCGCACTTTCCAGTACGCATAATTTGTTCCATCGAAGAACGGGGGTCGGTTGATGTTTCCACCTTCAACCATTGTTTACAACCCTATTCCCTCTCTGATACCACTTGTTGGGTTATATGTAATAAGGATCTAAATAGGGGAAAAAAACACCTAGAGGGGGGTGAATAGGTGTAAACGTATAAACACTCAAAAATCGTTGCGATAAAAACCCAATGCGGAAATAAAAATAATACGCAAGATTTTTACGTGGAAAACTCCATCACCGGAGTAAAAAAACCACGGGACCGATAACACGGCAGAAATCCACTAGAATTAAAACACGTACAAGGTGATTTACCGTACACACTTACGACTCAACCTTTTCCATACGCTCCTAGAGGATCTTCTCCGCTCGCTCCGCGACGCTTCTCGAATCCACGATCTGCGCCCAACGCCGAATCCACGGCGTCCAACATCGAATCCACGACGTCCGACCGAATCCACGGTCTTCACCCAATAGCACCCTTCGAATCCACGAACGTGCCTCGCTCCGAATCCACGAGAGTGGTTGAACCTTGAATCCACAAGGACACGCGAATCCACGCGTCGATTTTTGGGGTAAATCGTTGTTTTTGTTGGTGATGATCCGCCGAATACTTAGATCAAAGATAGATCGGAAATACCATCTAAGTATTCATTAGTTTGATTCAACTCAAGATGTGAGTATGATAACCTAGAATCAAACTAATCAATATAGATGAAGAAACATAGAGTATTCTCTAATGATTTCCTTTCTTCTCTATATGTGGATCTAGAGCCGTAAAAGATGATATATGAAAATGACGACTATTTGGATTCCCCCTAGAAAAAGAGTCATAGGGTCTATTTATAGGTTAGAAACCCTAGGAAGGAGATAAGAATCAAAAACCTAACATTTCTGGAAATTTTACGGACGGCGATCCGGATCGGATTAGCTGTGATCCGGATCGTCGTAACGAGTCAGGCAATTCCAGAAAAACGAAGGTTCGGGATCCGAATCGAAGTGCTTGATCCGGATCGTTCATACAGTTCACCAAACATCAACGTTCGGGATCCGGATTGCGAAGCCTGATCCGGATCGTTCAAGGAAGATGGTAAACTCAGTGTTCGGGATCCGGATCAAGAGAGGCTACGATCCGGATTGAACTGGTGTATGAACGAACCACCTTCGGGATCCGGATCGAACAACCTGATCCGGATCCTGAACATGTCCCAAGTCCAGTTTTTGATTTTTATGCAATGAAAGATTCTTCCAAGTGTTTCTACACTACAAGAAGTATTCGGATCACACAAAATCTTTAGTTAAACATACCTGATCCTTTTGAATTCTTCTTTCTTGAGATTGAGTTAAATGATCCAACTTCCTTCACCTTCAATCTTCAAGACTTGAGACTTTCACGAAACTACGCCAACTCAAATTCCGTAACAAGAGATTTAGTCCTATTATATCATTTATATAGAGGACTAATCCAAATTCCGGGGGTGTCACATTCTTCCCCCCTTTAAGCCCTGACGTCCACGTCAGGCTCAAGCACACTCACAAGCACCAGGCGATGTGAGACTCGTCTCGCTAGCCTTAGCCGACCTTGTGAGGAGCTGCACTCCACTCACAACGGTCATTAGCCGGGGAGCCTCGCTCTACCCGCTACATGACCCTGGCTCAGCCAAGACTCATCTCACATTTCCGGCTGGTGAATGTCTCTGATACCAACTGTGACGCACCACTTCCCAGGGGGTCACCCATCCTAGAACTACTCTAGCTCTAGCACGCTTAACTCTTATGTTCCTCTTAGATCTTGCTACCATCCAAAATGCTATAGCCGGGTTAGAGATTTAGTCCTATTATATCATTTATATAGAGGACTAATCCAAATTCCGGGGGTGTCACAGCATCGATGTCGGAGGCTGTCCGATGCCAGGAGGAAGCCATGGAATGTTTGATGCGCCTATTGTAGCAGAGAGCACGGCTGGTTGCAGTACCGCTTGAGAGTCCTCCAGCACTTTCTTCCTATGCAGCGACATATTCAGTTGTACCAGTGGCACCGATGGAGCGAGCAGCCCCCTCCGGGTCGACGAGTAGTGCCGAGGCACCGAGGCAGGGTTGATAGCGGTTGTAGATGAACTTTGGGACATCATCGGTCGATTGAGCCAGTCCCGGCAGTCTGATCCACCCCGATTGGCAGGATGGAGCTTGGAGCCGTGGGAGGCTGAAAACTGGATAGCAGCGATGGAGAAACATCAGGTGCACTTGGTTACGCACTTGTTGGAAAAGGGACGCCGAGATTTGGTGGCGTTGAGTTCGTCCTGTTGGACCACCGGGAGCGCAGTTGTTGACGTGGAACCAGTTTCGTGCTTTGCTGCTCAGGGCCTTCTTTCCTGACAGTGTAAGCAGAAACTAGAAGTGGATCTTAGACGCTCGCAGCAGGGGAGTCGACCTCTTCAGGAGTATGTTCACGAGTTTTGCGATTGTTGAGCAGTGTACCCCATGTCGCCCAGGATAAGGCCCAGAAAGTTGAGCTAGTTGAGAGAGGACTGCATCAGGATATTTATCACTTGGTGCATTCTCGGCGAGCGCCAACGTCAGATGCAGCGATTGAGCATGCTCGGTGGGTTGACCGAGGATCAGTGATCATGTCAGAGAGAGAGACGGAGCACCTGGGACCAGCTCCGGGGAGAGGCATCCAGTGCCGCCTGAGTTTGGACAGTCGAGTAGATCGAGACCCCTCGGGGCCGCCACGATCCCAGCCTGAGGGTCGTGAGTCTCAGAGGAGACAGAGACCAGGAGGTTCACCACAGCCGATGTATCAGCAGCAGCAGCGGGATGACTATGTCATTTGTGGTGGGCCGCATTCTGCGCCGCAGTGTGACCACAGGCAGGGGCTATGCTTTTCGTGTGGACAGTATGGACATTTTCAGGCAGCATGTGTTGGGTTATATGAAATATAGATCTAAATAGGGGAAAAAACACCTAGAGGGGGGTGAATAGGTGTAAACAATAAACACTCAAAAAATCATTGCGCAATAAAACCCAATGCGGAAATAAAAATGAACACGCAACATTTTTACGTAGAAAAACTCCAAACCGGAGTAAAAAAACCACGGGACCGATAACACGGTGAAATCCACTAGAATTGACACACGTACAAGGTGATTTAACGTACTCACAGACGACTCAACCTTTTACCATACGCTCCTAGTTGATCTTCTCCGCTCGTTCCGCAACGCGTCTCGAATCCACGATCTGCGTCCAACGCCGAATCCACGGCGTCCAACGTCGAGTCCACGACGTCCGACCGAATCCACGGTCTTCACCCAGTAGCACGCTTCGAATCCACGAACGTACCTCACTCCGAATCCACAAGAGCGGTTGAACCTTGAATCCACAAGGGCACGCGAGTCCACGCGCTGATTTTGGGGAAATCGTTGTTTTTGGGTGGTGATGATCCGCCGAATACTTAGATCAAAGATAGATAGGAAATACCATCTAAGTATTCATTAGTTTGATTCAACTCAAGATGTGAGTATGAAAACCTAGAATCAAACTAATCAATATAGATGAAGAAACATAGAGTAATATCTAATGATTTCCTTTCTTCTCTATATGTGGATCTTAGGCCGTATAAAATGATATTTGAATATGACGGCTATTTTTCTTTTATCGGCCTCTTTTTGGATTCACCCTAGAAAAAGAATCATAGGGTCTATTTATAGGTTAGAAACCCTAGGAAGGAGATAAGAATCAAAAACCTACCATTTCTGGAATTTTTACGGACGGCGATCCGGATCGGATTTGGGCGATCCGGATTGCAGTAGCAAGAAAGACGGTTTCCATAAAAACGATGGTTCGGGATCCGGATCGAAATGGCTGATCCGGATCGTTCATATAGTTTCACCAAACATCAACGTTCGGGATTCGGATTGCAAATCCTGATCCGGATCGTGCAAGTAAAAAGGTAAAACTAGTGTTCGGGATCCGGATCATGGGATGCTGCGATCCGGATTGAACCAGTGTATGAACGAACACCCTTCGGGATCCGGTGTCACGCCCCGGGTGTAAACCAGAACCCGGGCTTGTCCACAGATTCGCCGTGCACACGGTATTCCCCATGTACACGAAGCGCTGGTAACCTGCTCAGATATAAAAGAAATAATACTGGAGCATAAAACAGAGCTAAACTAAAACTAGTACATCTCAGACAAATGCTGGAAATAAAAGTACAATAATCTCTCATGAAATATACATGTGTCTCTCCCAGCTCATGAAATAAATACAACCAGCTGGCCGCAGCCAGACCCAAAATAAAAGAAAATACAACCGTCTGAGTGTACAGGGGATACAACAAAACTACCAAACTCAAGCTCAGGGTAGCAGCTATCTAGTCAGCAATCCTCTTACCTCGATCCTGGGAAGAGGGTCCCGCAACTCCAACAGATGACTCTGCAAAACAAAGGGGACAAGAAAAGGGAAAACAGTGGGGGTCAAAACTACTATAAAAACAGTAGCCTCCCCTAGTGGGTAAACCTCTACCACAGACCTACCCACTAGGACTACAAGAGGCGGAGAGATAAAACAAGGGGGAGAGCTATACGTACAACAACTGATAAAAGCCATCACGAAGATGCCTCTCAAGTAATAAGCTAAAGGAGTAGCTAAATGCATACGTTAGCGTATACATATGCCTGCCCGGGTAACCCAATCTAGACACCGGTGAACACCGGGACTGCCTACTATGCCCACTAACTCCCATCTCCGCTGCGGGATGCAGACCGGTTCCTGACCGACACGGTCCCATCCCCGAGGCAACAGACCGGCTCCTGACCGGCACGGTCATTAGTACTGCAACAGACCGGCTCCTGACCGGCACGGTCATAAATACAGCAACAGACCGGCTCCTGACCGGCACGGTCTCCAGTAACCCGATATAGTCGGATTGGACCAAGACTCTACTTAAGTGGGAACAACCCATCTACTAAAGAAGTCCCGGTCCCCTATCCCCAAATCTGATACACTAATAACAGTCCGGTCAACCGCCCGAAATCCGCGGTCGCCGCGGGTGCCCTGTCCTCAACCTGCCTGTCCCCAAATCCCAAAACTGACTACACTTTCCCAGTCCCTGCTCTAATCAGAGCATACTATCCCCTATGTCTAAGTGACTAGAGAAAGAATGAAACATGGTTTCTCCTAAGTCAATTCCAGCATGATAGCGTAGCAGAAAAACAGTGGCCTATCTAGGTGACCATTCAAGCATGCAAAAGTCCTTCCCTTGATGAAACCATTTTAAGTATTCTAACCGCATGTCCCAACCTTTTATTAAACATTCAACATGTTATGGATTTGGCACAGTTTCCAAGTAATTATACTACATATCTAAGCATGGAAACACAACCTACTAACTTGTAGTTTTCTGACAATGCAAATATTAACAAAGAAATCATGATCTCATACAAGCATGCTAGGTCCATTTCACAGTTCTACTAACAACATGATCAAGAGCATTCCAATAGGCCTAGTGACAAGTCATAAGTAGGAGGTTTAAACATCACCCACCTCAAGCGCGAATCCCTGACCCAAAAGCGTATCCCACGCTCAGTCCAAAATAGTCACCACAACTCTGTACAAACACCCCAAAGGAACATACATAAATTAAACATTCACAGTTACAAAATCTGTCCACTAATACCACAGTCCAAAGTTCCACAATTTTCACCTGCAGAAAATGCCCGGAAAATTCCAAGAAAAATACTATCGCGATCCTTGCGACGAGCCCGTCGGAACGAGTACCTGCACGTTCAAATCCGATTTTTCTACGCTGAGTTACAATTTCTGCAAGTGGAACACCTCAAACCAATCTGCCCAGAAAATCTGTGTCAAAGATCCACAGTGAAAGGAGATTTTCACCTTCGAGAGAAATCCAGAAAAATCTGAGAAAAATCCAGGAGACTCCTTGCGAAATGTAGATGAAAAATGCCTTATGAATTGCCTCAATCCGACGTCTGAGCGAAAAGATACGGCAAGAACACAGCGGTGCTGTCCAAAAGTCCGCGAAGAAAAATGGGTCAAATGGGTGCTCCGAAAACTCCAAGATCAGCATGGAAAACGAAGAACCTCAAAACACAGGAGTTGAAGTCCTACCTGTCGTGAGTCGAACGGCGCGAAAATCGGCGAAATCCGAAGTCGGGGTGAGTCGGGGGAGTCCAAACACTGAGAAGGGGCGAAGCGGGTCCCCGGAGAACAAGAGTCGCGCCGCGCCGTAAAAAAGTGAACCTCGGGAAACGTGGCACCAAAAATCTCCAAAGTCCTCCAAAGTGTAGTACACTGAGGGAGGGAAATTTTCTCTGAAGGGTTCTCTGAGAAATGGAGTCCAAAAAGCCCCCAAACGAAACAAGGTAGCCTATTTATAGGCTCAGCCCAAACTCTAATGGGCCGGGTTTTCGGGCGCAACATTCGGGCGCACTGCGCCCGGAAACCCGGTCGGACGGCTTCCATCCGACGCGCCCGAAACGCCCAGGAGCGGCCACGTGTGCACGAACAGGGGACAGCAAAGCAAGGGCCTTCGCTGCGCGCCGCGTGTCCCCCCGCAGTCAGCGGGGGTAGGTACGGCCCGCCAACAGCGGGCCGACGCATGGCGGCACTCGAGTGCGGCCGACCACGCGTTTGCCAACCCTGCGCGCTCCGTACCGAGGCGCCTCCACTGCGCGCGCCGTGGACCGGGACTTCGTGGGCCAGCCAATGCCAGGCCGCCACGCGTCGTGCCCCCGGTCCACCGCAGCCGCGCAGTTTCCCTGGACCGCGCCGCGCGCACCCGCCACTCCGGACGCGCCACGTGGCCCGCACGGCGGTCCATGCACCCACCGCGCTCCCCCCGTGGACAGAGCTGCGTGAGCCGGCCAATAATGGGCCGCCACGTGGCTCAGGCCGGTCCACGAGCCTCCCCATGCACCGAAAATCCCCGAAAACTTCCGGAAGCCCGCTTTTGGTCATCCGGACTCCAAATCTAACAAGCAAATAGCCGTTTTCAAGCGTTTTTCCGCGCTGAATCCAAATCCAACCTCAGATTGGCCCAAAACCTTTTCTAAAATTCGGCAAATGCAGCCGAAGGCCAAATCAGCTATCAAAGTCTCACAAGGTCCATCCGTGGCACCCCTTTGATGCACCATGGGCCAGACACACCAACACTAGGTGTTCTACATAGTGGATTCATCGGAAAGTTGCATGGGAAAAACCAGAACACTACATCCGGATTGGAATATCTGATCCGGATCCTGAACATGTCCATGTCCAGTTTTTGATTTTTATGCAATGAAAAATTCTTCCAGGTGTTTCTACACTACAAGAAGTATTCGGATCACCAAAAATATTTAGTTAAACATACCTGATCCTTTTGAATTCTTCTTTCTTGAGATTGACTTAAATGATCCAACCTTCTTCACCTTCAATCTTCAAGACTTGAACCTTTCACGAAATTACGCCAACTCAAATTCTGTAACAATCTCCCCCTTTGGCGGTTTCGTGACAAAACACAGATCCACTAAAGAAAATTCAAAAAGATATTTTTGTTGCTATCACCATACAACAAAAATTTACAATGGAGATCCAAAAATTTTAAAAACATGAGATAAACTCCTAAAACAGACTCTAGACTTGGACATCTGTACTCTCTGCACAAAGAAATCATTCTTGACAAAAAGAATCGTTAGATACCTCAAGAATTAAAACATACAAAACCAAGTACAGAGATAGAGTTTATCTGATCATCATGACATTTGAGAATTCAGATATGTAAGAGAATCATAGTCAAAAACCAACATATCTTCTATGCATTAAAAAACCAAATGTCACAAAGTGTTAGTCCAACATCAACTTGTTAGTCATATTACATGCCCAAATAGTTAGTCGAATAGTTAGTAGAGACATGCACACAAATCACAAGATAAAAAAACCAAAGTTGAAGTTGAAGTGATACTTGTAGAGTTATGAATCCCAAAGGATCTAAATAGGTACTATCAAACAACTAGAGGGGGGGTGAATAGGTGTAATACTTAAAAACTCAATCTCAGTGCAAAATAAAAACCAATGCGAAAAATAAAAACAGCACACCGAGATATACGTGGAAACTCCAATCCAGGAGAAAAACCACGGGACCAACACGCAATAACAATCCACTAAGAATAGAAGAATAACAAGGTGATTACCGACTCCACGGACTCAAACCCCTCCTTCAGCTTCTTCGGACCTTGCGCTGACCGGTTGGATATCCACGCAATAACAATCCCTAAGAAAAGAAGAATAACAAGGTGATTACCGTCTCCACGGATTTAACCCCTCCTTCAATTTCTTGGACCTCGCGCTCCACCGTTTTGCCCGTCCACTGCTCACGTTCGAATCCACGAACGCACGCTTCGAATCCACGAAACGCCTTTAGCACACCGAATCCACGATGCCACGTCGAATCCACGACGCAAACTCAGTCGATAAGAATATTGACTTCGATGGTGATCCTCTGCTTAGATTCTCATTGAGGAACCGTAGAAGAAATCTCTAAGCAAAGATTAGATCAATTCGACAAAAGATATGTTCTTGAAAGAACCATCGAATTGACCTAAAAGAGGCTATGAAGAAGATCGATAAAAACCTAGCCTCTAGGGTTGCTCTCAAGTGTTTTATAAATTGATCGGCCGTAGCTCCCACGTTTTTGAGAAACCCTAAGTGTCTATTTATAGTTTAGAAACCTTTGGAAAGAGATAAGAATCAAAAACTTACCTTATCTGGAAATTTTCAGGACGGCGATCCGGATCGGATTTACTGCGATCCGGATCGTCGTAACGATATTGACGATTCCAGAAAACCAAGGGTTCGGGATCCGGATCGCATTGCCCGATCCGGATCGTTCATACAAATCAGAAAACTTAACATTCGGGATCCGGATCGGAAATTGCATGGATCCGGATCGAAGTCTTGTATGAAGCAACAACCTTCGGGATCCGGATCGTTGGCCCTGATCCGGATCCTGAACATGTCCGAACACCAGTTTTTGATTATTATGAAATTAAAAATTCTTCCAAGTGTTTCTATACTATAAGAAAGTATTCGGATCACCAAAATTATTTAGTTAACCATACCTGATCCTTTTGAATACTTTCTTCTTGAGATTGATGTAACTGATCCACAATTCTTCAACTTCAATCTTCAAGATTCAAGACACTGAGTGTCAACTTGAGCTCTTGTTGAATCTTCTCTAAGTCTTTGATTGCAGATTGACAATTTGATCCCTTTAAGACTCCGACTCAACTCACTGACTTGACTCACGAAATATGCCAATACCAAAATGCCGTAACAATCTCCCCCTTTGGCAATTTCGTGACAAAACCCAAAAATACATAAAAGCGCTCAAGTCACTTATCTTAAACCAAAAATCGAAATTCAATGTTATCACCAAAACATTGATTTTCTTTGCGTGAAAGATCCAATAAATACAAAATTACATTTGAACCAAACAGTCCTAGAACATACTCTATGACTTAGGACTTGGAGTCTTAAAGTGATGTAATTCCTGCAAAACAAAACTCCAAACAAAATCAAACGTCAGTCGTTAGAAATTAAAATCCTACATTTGATTCATCCTTTTGGTTCTTTTGTTTTTCCCAGCTCTTTCAACCTTTCTTTGTCTCCCCCTATCTTGAGCATCTCTAACATGTTCTCCATGTTCTTGAGCATCTATGTTCTCCCCCTTTGTGGTACGATCATCATTTTCCGTTCTCCCCCATTTTTCCATTTTCGTTTCGTTTGTCCTCTCTTGATGATCTCATCTCCGTCATTTCTCTTCTCCCCCTTTTTGTCACAAATTGTCAAACAGTGAACATACTAGACAAAAGGAAATTACTAACAAAATTAGTTCATGGAGAAAGAGAGATAAAAGCTCAGTTCTGGTATATATAACAAAAATGCAGATTGCGTACCGGTACCAGAAAGCAAAAATTAAATAATTTCTTGAAACAAATCCAGATTTTAGAATCTTTTCAAATACCGATTTGTATTCCATCAAGAAATCAATTTAAGTGCTTTAAACAGTGAATTCACACAGATGTCATTCAATCCAATTAATTTCACAAAATTAAAAAGATTTACTCCAAAATCATGAAAAATAAAGGTAAAACATTATAAACCGTTTTTCATGTTATATTCATCAAACACAAGTCATCAAAAATAATCTTGAGATCCAAAGTCTATCAAGATGTAACGGATTTACAAAGATGACATACGGAGATTTCCAAACGACATCAATCTTGAATTCTACCCTTTCAAATTGAGATAAGCACTAAAATACCTAAGGGTGGCTCTTTGAGCATCTTTCAACTATCCCACCTTATACCAACCAGGAGATTGTTCAAAATATAAGAGTTTTGCATATAAATCTCCAAATGCTTCAACTAAAGATTTTCTCATAAAATACTATCAAGCATCCATAACATGTGGTAGCTTCACACACAAACCGGACGACCGGGGTGGCAGCTCTTTCCTACATGTGGTGGTAGTTTTCACACTCCTTTCGGATGTAACTCTTTCCACATCTTTTGCAAATCATTTCAATACCCTTGAAAGAATGCAATCTCTTACGTGAAAGAATTAAATCCCAAATTTTAGTCTATCGGTTGTCTCACGTTTATCACAATGAATTCACACAACCGAGATAGATTAAGCATCTAAAGATCACACATGATTTCTAAAATTTGATGCTTATAAAATCAAAAACTCCTATAATGAAGTATCTTCAAGATTATGATTAAGGAGTAAAGTTGATAATCCAAATAAAATTAATTTGGAGTGAATAAAAGTGAAGCCCTTTTTATTCAATGCACTTGTTCAGTAAAAACCCTTTTGTTCAAAAACAAAGTATAAAAACGAAGAGCATTGAGAAACATGTAATGCAAAGATTAAGAAAAATATGAAAGGAAAACTAATCAAAGCATTACATACAGTCATAAGCTATTTAGAACTTAAGACAAGGAAAGATATCACCTTTCCGAATCCAAAATCGCTGGATTTTGGGTTGTCTTGATTCGTTGTGGCCGGGGGTTGTCCGCTTTGACTGTTGATCCACCTTAGGTCTTTGCCTCGCAGTGATCCACTTGAATGATTGATGTTGTGGCTCGGACCTTTGGTGGGTTGAGTGAACTCCTTTGACTTGATGTGTCTTTTGATTCCGTTGAGTTCGCTCCGTAGATGAAGTTGCCGAAGGACTCTTCTTTCTCTTTTTCGGGCAATTCTTCACCAAATGTCCTTCAAGTCCACATAGGTGACAAGTTCTTCCTTTCAATTTCATTGTGGAACTTGAAGCATTCACAGTTTGGTTCTTTTTGAATCCCAAACCAACCTTGCTTGTTTGACCTAATCCGGACATACATTCAAGTTTCTTGGAACCGGTTGAAATCCTTTGTATGTCGGATTTAAGTTGATGAACTTGCTTGGTCAATGCTTGATTGGTGACATGTATTTCCTCAAACTGCTTTTCAAGAAAATCAATCTTGTTAATATGGGAATTAACGACCGTTTCCGATTGATTTATCTTTTCTTGGAGGATTTTATTATTATCCAATAAAAGCTCTCGTTCCTCCTCGAGATCATGAAGTTTGATCTTTAAAGCATGATTCTCGTCTTGATCTTCAAGTCGTTGCTTTCTCAACTTCTTGATATGTTTGGCCATCTTCTTAGATTCCGCAAGAAGTTGTTGATATGCCTCAACGAGTTCTTCCTCGTCCGACTCCCCCTCACTTGATGACTCTCCGCCGGTTGTTGATGTTTCATACAAAATCAAAGGAGTAGAGTTAGTGACTAATGATGATAAACAATTATTAGAAGAGGGAAAATGAGAGGCATGAGAAGCAACGATTTTTTCCTCTTTACTTGAGGTTGATTCATTAGAAGTAAAATCGTCCCAAGTTTTCGCTTGCAAAGCCTTCTTTTTATATAATTTCGGAGTAGGACAATCCGTTGAAATATGGCCGTAGCCTTTGCATCTATAACATCGGATTTCCCCTTCGAATTCATCTTTTTCCTTAGAAGGTTTTGCAAGGAATTTGAGGTTAGAGGATTTAGAACCCGATGATCCTTTAGATGGTTTCGTGGATGAAGATCCATCGGTTCGATTCTTCCAAAATTTCCGACGAAATTTCTTTGTGATCCGCGCCAATTGTTCTTCAAAATCGGCAAAAGAGATTTCATCGTCGGAACTCGATTCGCTATCTTCTTTCTTTGTGGATTTGAATGCAATACCTGTAAGCTTAGAAGAAGACTTGGAAGAAACTTGATTAGTAGGAAAAGTCAATTCATAAGTTTGCAAAGCACCTACTAATTCCTCAACACTCATCTCATCCGGATGACTAACGGTTTCAATGGCGGTAACCTTTGCCCTAAACCGTTCCGGAAGAGTCCGAAGTATCTTTCTTACAATTTTCGACTCCGGGATCTTTTCTCCTAGATTAGCACATGTATTAATTACATCTTGAAGTCTAGTGTAATAATCTGTAAACAATTCATGCTCTTCCATATGAATAGAGTCAAATTGACTTGTAAGCATCTGGAGCTTTTGAATTTTTACAAGATTAGTACCCTCATGTGTAATTTTGAGAATATCCCAAATTTCCTTCGCGGTTTCACACGCGGAAATTCTTGTAAATTCAGTCGAGGAAAGAGAGTTAAATAAAGCGTTCATACCTTTCCCATTGTAAGAAGATCTTTCAAATTCCTCTTTGGACCATCTAGAGCGAGGTTTTGGGGTAGTAGAATTTCCTACTTCCTCAACAGGATGCACCCAACCGCATTCCACGGATTGCCATACTCGCTCATCAATTGCGATGAGAAAAGCTCTCATCCGCACTTTCCAATAAGCATAATTAGTCCCATCAAAAAGAGGAGGTCTATAAATATTACCACTTTCACCCATCATGATAGATAAACCTAAAACCCGCTCTGATACCAATTGTAGAGTTATGAATCCCAAAGGATCTAAATAGGTACTATCAAACAACTAGAGGGGGGGTGAATAGGTGTAATACTTAAAAACTCAATCTCAGTGCAAAATAAAAACCATTGCGGAAAATAAAAACAGCACACCGAGATATACGTGGAAACTCCAATCCAGGAGAAAAACCACGGGACCAACACGCAATAACAATCCACTAAGAATAGAAGAATAACAAGGTGATTACCGACTCCACGGACTCAAACCCCTCCTTCAGCTTCTTCGGACCTTGCGCTGACCGGTTGGATATCCACGCAATAACAATCCCTAAGAAAAGAAGAATAACAAGGTGATTACCGTCTCCACGGATTTAACCCCTCCTTCAATTTCTTGGACCTCGCGCTCCACCGTTTTGCCCGTCCACTGCTCACGTTCGAATCCACGAACGCACGCTTCGAATCCACGAAACGCCTTTAGCACACCGAATCCACGATGCCACGTCGAATCCACGACGCAAACTCAGTCGATAAGAATATTGACTTCGATGGTGATCCTCTGCTTAGATTCTCATTGAGGAACCGTAGAAGAAATCTCTAAGCAAAGATTAGATCAATTCGACAAAAGATATGTTCTTGAAAGAACCATCGAATTGACCTAAAAGAGGCTATGAAGAAGATCGATAAAAACCTAGCCTCTAGGGTTGCTCTCAAGTGTTTTATAAATTGATCGGCCGTAGCTCCCACGTTTTTGAGAAACCCTAAGTGTCTATTTATAGTTTAGAAACCTTTGGAAAGAGATAAGAATCAAAAACTTACCTTATCTGGAAATTTTCAGGACGGCGATCCGGATCGGATTTACTGCGATCCGGATCGTCGTAACGAGATTGACGATTCCAGAAAACCAAGGGTTCGGGATCCGGATCGCATTGCCCGATCCGGATCGTTCATACAAATCAGAAAACTTAACATTCGGGATCCGGATCGGAAATTGCATGGATCCGGATCGAAGTCTTGTATGAAGCAACAACCTTCGGGATCCGGATCGTTGGCCCTGATCCGGATCCTGAACATGTCCGAACACCAGTTTTTGATTATTATGAAATTAAAAATTCTTCCAAGTGTTTCTATACTATAAGAAAGTATTCGGATCACCAAAATTATTTAGTTAACCATACCTGATCCTTTTGAATACTTTCTTCTTGAGATTGATGTAACTGATCCACAATTCTTCAACTTCAATCTTCAAGATTCAAGACACTGAGTGTCAACTTGAGCTCTTGTTGAATCTTCTCTAAGTCTTTGATTGCAGATTGACAATTTGATCCCTTTAAGACTCCGACTCAACTCACTGACTTGACTCACGAAATATGCCAATACCAAAATGTCGTAACAATACTTACCTTGATGTGTGATGTTCACACACAGTTTTCACATTATCATTGTTGTTCAAGTTCTCTCTAAACTCTCTCCCCCTTTTTGTCACAAACTAAGCCAAAATTACAAAAATTTAAGGAGAGTTAAAAATTCCAAAATCAAGAAAAACCTGAGAACTAAAACTAAAGCAAAGTAAAAACATTAAAACTGAAATCCTGCACAAAAAAATTAGAAAGAAAGTTAAGTCATTCCGAATCAGAACTAGTGGGATTGGTACAATCCAACTTCTTCAAAATTGCATGAAGCATTTTTGACATTGTGGAGCACTTTCTTTTCATCTTATGTTGCTCAGAGATAATCTGTTGGAGATTTGTAGACACACTGTCTTGTCCAGCAGACAATCTTCGCTGTTCTTGTCGAATTGAGGACCATACATTCGCTTTTGCTGTGTGTCTCCAGGACGTTGAAGGATGTAGTATTGATCCAAACGGTGCATCTTGACCTTCAGTCCATGGAGATTCTCTAGGGAGAGAGCGAGCTCTGGCGAGGGGTCTATCAATCTGAATTCCAGTTCCCCTCGAATTCTTTCGCCTAGTGTACTGCTTGGTTGTTGAGGAAGATTTCATCAGCTTCTTGTTTTTCAAATACAGCTTATCCTCTTTGTCAACAGCTTGTTGCGCTTGTTTACAAATCTCTTCCCAGTCTTCTTCATCTGATTCTGAATCATTTTGACAAACTTTCCTTGTCTCTCCTTGATATGGGTCATCTTGTTCTCTTTTTATAGAAGATGCACTAGGTCCAACCATTGCTACCAAAAGGAAGATTATCCAGGCGAACGCCATTGGTGCAAGTGCTTAATAGAATTAAAGTCCTGTGAAGACCAACTCAAGAACACATGAAAAAAATTGTTAATTTTCAAAAATTTGAAAAATTGTACCCAAACAATCATAATCATGTAGAGAGACTAAGAATCAAATTAGTTTTGCAAAAGGAATTTTAAAAATAGATCAATTGCATGTTTTTCAAAAATTCCTATTATATGCCCTAAAACAGAATTTTCAGAAATCGAAGCCCAAAATTTTGTTAATCAGGAGAAAACCTAGCATATAATCAAAACTAATCTACCCAGAGTTCTTATTTCAAAAGAAATTTGATCAAAAACCATCCACAAACGAAATTGATACAAGAAATTCATCACGTTTTGAGGAGGAATAGGAAAAACTATGAAAAACCGAGATTTTGATCAATAAAACTTACTTGGAATCGAAGAACTTGGGTTTGGAAAGCTCCAAGGTGCAAGGATTCTAGAGAGATAGGCTCTAGAGACTTGAGAACAAAAGATTAAGGTAAAAGAAATCAAAACCCTTTCGTTCTATTAAAAACCCTAGCCATGATCCGGATCGGATCGAGATTTCGATCCGGATCGGCTAGCCGCAGGAAGAAGCCTGCGTTCGGGATCCGGATCAGTTAACCCGATCCGGATCGGCTGCAACTTTTTCATCAGAAAAATTTAGAAAAAAATCCATAAAATCCAGAAAAAGTATGTAAACATTTTTGCACATCAACTTTAAACAAAAAACATCATTTCATGTCAAGAAAAATAAATTATGTTAAATCTATCAATAACATTCAAATAATGATATGACAATTTATAGAAATTAAAACTTTTAAAGTTGATCAAGATCAAACACATCTATCATGATCTTATGAGTACGGCGTTTATCAAATCATTAAAATGGTAAAGAAAATGAATTACCAAGATCAATAGATGTTTGAAATCCCAAATAAATTATATAATGTATCTAGTCAATCTGTTGAAGAGAGTGCCTCTTTGAGCATCTTTCTTTAAAATCCCACCTTATACCAACCTTGAAATTTGACAGAGTCAAGTATTTCAATCATGCATTTTACTTAATCAAAAAATTGAACAACCATGCTTGGTATACATGTGGTAGCTGCACACAGTACTCGGACGACCGAGGTGGTAGCTCTTTCCTCCATGTGGTGGTAGTTTTCACACTCCTCATTGGGATGTAACTCTTTCCACATCTTTTGAGCATTTTACTTTTCTTTGACTCCCCCTCGATTGGCTATCAATTAATTTAAAATATAAAGTATTCAACTGTCACGCCCCGGGTGAAAACCAGAACCCGGGCTCGTCTACAGATCCGCCGTATACACGGAATTTCCCGTGTACACGAAGCGCTGGTAACCTGCTCAAATATAGATGACATAATAAAAGAGCATAAACAGAGCTAAACTGGAACTAGTACATCTCAGATAAAGCTGGAAAGTAAAAGTGCGGAAGTAAACTCTCAATAATACAAATATCTCTCCCAGCTCACTAATCAAATACAACCAGCCGGCCGAAGCCAGACCCAAAAGAAATGAAAAGTAGAGTATCTGAGAGTATCGGGGTACATCTAGTAACTGAACTGGTGCCTGGGTAGACCGCTATCTAATCCGCGATCCTCTTACCTCGGTCCGCTGAGGAGGGTCCTGCAACTCCCGCAGACAACTCTGCAAAACAAAGGGGGAAGAGAAAAGAGAAAGCAGTGGGAGTGAGAACTACTGTAAACAGCAGCCTCCCCCTAGTGGGTAGACCTCAACTCAGACATGCCCACTAGGACTATAAGAGGCGGAAGAATAACACAAGGTGGTAAGCTGTAAATATGCCAACTGATGATGTATGAAGCTACCACTAAATGCCTCTAAAGTGCCAGCTAGGAATATAGCTAAATGTATGCATCAGAATGTAAAATGCCTGCCTGTCTGGACCCAATCAATACACCAGTAGGAACTGGTACTGCCTGCTTTGCCTGCCAAATCGGGTATGCCAGCCTACGCATAACACCGATAGGGGATGAGAGTCTCAAGGACTCGAAGCCTGTAAATCGCACACTCCGGAGTGGCACTCGAGGGGAGCGACCCACACGAGTATAATGCCTCAGTAACAAGTATCAAAGTCAGCAGGACTGGATCACGACACTGATATAAGTGGAAAACCCATCCACTAAAAGAAGCCCAAATCCTCTACCCCAATCTGATGCAAAAACCACTGTCCGGTCAACCGCCAAAGATCCGCGGTTGCCGCAATGCCCTGCCCTCACAGCCTGCCTGTCCCAAAACCCACAACTGTCTGACTACACTATCCCCAAACCCCCTGCTCGCGCACGAGCTACAAATACCCTGAGCCTCAAATGAAAGGAGAAAAGAATAATAAAAAGGTTTCTCCTATGTCAATTCCAGCATGATAGTGTAGCAGGAAAAGGTGGCCTATCTAGGTGACCATACAAGCATGCAAAGTCCTTTATAATTATCAAAACATGATTCAAGTATTCTAGTTCTCACAAAGTAGAGGTATGCCGTTTAAATAAGCTTCCATTTTACTAAGTTGCCCCAAGTTGGTCTATGTATATGTATAAGAGGTCCCATCATGTATATGCAACATATCCATTTTAACAAAGCTCTTCCCATGGTTTTAGGCGACATATTATTTACAAGAATTAACCATTAATCAGCACTTAGTCCTTTTGAAGTCACAAACTCTAGTTATAAGTCCAATTTCCTGATTAGCATGCCAGATTCATTTTATCGGTTCTTTTAACAATGCAACATAGTAGCAACTCAAATAGGCCTAGTGGGGACATCACAAGTAGGAGGTTAAACAACGGTACTCACCTCGAGCGCTAAATCCAAGTCCCGACAGTGAAGTCCGCGCTCGATCCCAAAAATCCCGCAATACTGTACCATAAGTCCCAAAGGATGCACACATAATTATTATCCAAGTTTAATCTAAAATCTGTCCCCAAAATCTGTTTAACAGTTCAGCCAATTTCACCTGCGAAACGTGCCCAAGAAATTCCCAGAAAAATACTACTGCGATCTACGCGACGATCCGGTCGAAACAAGTACCTGCACGTTTCCACACGATTTTCCTACGCTGAGAACCAAAATCGACAAGGGAACCACCCCGAATAATACATTCACCCAAAACTGTGATACAAGGTTCTGTAAAAAGGGGTTTCTCACCTTCGGGGAAAATTCCAGAAAATCCAAGAAAATTCAGAGAGACTCCTTGCGATGCGTAGATGCAAATCCTCTTTTGAATCGCCCTGATCCGACGTCCGTGCGCAAAGTTATCGCCAAAACAAGGCAGTGCTGTCCCAAAACTCCGCGACGGAAAAAGGGTCAAAATGAGGCCACAGAACCTCCAACAAAACCTCGAAATCAGGAGAAACTCACAACAGAGAAAATGAAGCCCTACCTGTGAAGAATCCAACGGCGCAAAAATCGCGAAAATAGGAGGTCGGGGTGAGTCGGGGAAGCCTGAACACCGAAATGCGACGAATCAGGTTGCCGAAGAATGATCGTCGCGCCGCGCCGGAAAAATCTCAAACCTCGGGATCCGAGCCTCCTAAATTCTTGAGAAATCTACAGGAGGTGTAGAACAGTGAGAGGAAGATTTTCTTAGAAGGGGCCTCGGGGTGAAAATGAACAGGGGAAGAGAAAACGACCCCTCAACTGCTCTAAATAAAGCCAAAACCACCTTGGGGCCCTTTTCCCGTGCGCCGCGCCCCGTGAGCCTGCCAGTGGTATTCCGCCACGTGTCCCTGCGCCGGGCCTATGCACCCGCGCAGGGAACTCCGTGGACCGCGCCCCTGGAACGGACCAACCATGGCCCGACACGTGGCTCCCGCCCGTTGCTGTGCACCGCCGCTCGAAATCCTGCACCGGCCGCCTCCCTTCCGTGGACCGCGCACCGAAGACCCGCCAATTGGCGCTCGCCACGTGGCCCCGCGCAGGGCTCATGCACCCGGCCGCGCTGCTCCATGGACCAGCTGCTGCGGACCGGCCAATGAGGGCCCGCCACGTGGCGCTCCGGCGGTCCACGACTCCCCCCAAGCACTAGAAAACACCAGAAACTTCCGGGAGTCCGTTTTTGGGCATCCGGACTCAGAATTCAACAAGTAAATAGCCGTTTTCAAGCGTTTTTCCGCGCTGAATCCAAATACGCCCTCCGTTTGGCCTAGAAACTTTTCTAAAATTCGGCAAATGCCGCCGAAGGCCAAACTAATAATAAATACTACCATGGACCCATCTGTGCCGTCCCTTTGACACACTATGGATCAAACACCATCAATAGGTGTTTAACACATTGGATTCACGGGAAAAACAGTGCATGGAAACCTGGATCATCACATCCTCCCCCACTAAAAGAAAGTTTCGTCCTCGAAACTAAAGTCATTCCTCAACACGGAATCTCAACCATACAGAGGGGGTAAATATACAATCATCCACCACTCAAGCTCTCAAGGCTGTCAAATACCTCCTTCAGAGACGCGATGCAATCCTCGGGTCTCTAACCAGAACGAAACAAAGGAGAACTCTCCAGAGAACCATGCCACCTCAACTAGGTACAGCTGGGCTAACTGCTCGGCCATCAAGTAATCTGCATCGGTACAAGCATCTGCCCCTGCTAGGGCCTCAGATAATCCAACCACAAGTCCAACAACACCCAACTCGATCCAAGTACCTCGGTACTCCCGAGGCATCCGATATAAGTCCCCCAACTAATCCCGTAGCCTCTGATCTCTAATCCAAAACCGTCGGGATGTAGAAGCAATTCCCTAACCCTCCGGCATCAACACTCAGCCATGAGCAGTCGAGAGAACCAGATTGCAAATCAATCCTCGCGAAGATCCAGTACCGTTGCAGCTGATAAATCAAATCCTCCAAGCTTGGCAGAAGGGTGCTAGCTCCAGATGATCACTTCATCAAATTCTTACGGGTCCTCACAAAGCCGAAGTGAACCAACTTTCCACAACTCGAATAGCACCGGCGCCCCCAAAGGTGCCACACTTGGCCTGACATAATTCCAAAACATCAAATCCTGGAGTTGGGTCCTCAACTCCCAAACTGGTATCATGCCAGACAACTCTGATAGGAGAACAACTGGGAACTCACAGCCAAAAGGGGTATCTCCAAGTCCTGATGCCGCCGCAGGTCCCTCAAACACACCAGCCAACAAGCTACTCACCCACTACGAGACATCCGCCTCGCTCACCAAGTCAAAACCAAAGAAGCGAAGATACTCTCAAGCAACCCAGGTACACCAGCACCTCCGGGCCTGGCTCCCACGAGAACCGTCCTCGCAGCATAATCAGCTGCCGCGAAAAGAAAATGACTGAGCCAGCCCAACCGTCAAACCAAGCCCCACAACCAGGTCAAGACCATCAGGTCTACAGGTACAATCAAGGACTCAACTGCACCGGGCAGGACCCACAACACGTCCCTACGTGCTAAAGATCGGGAATACGACCTCCCGAACACCCGGTAACCGTCCTACCCTTAACCCAATGCAAGGAAGTACATGCACTCCTAACAAATGACTAGGATGCCCAAATGCAATACAATGCACAATCAATGCCGGTAAACACAGTAAAACCATACCTGCCCCCACAAGGTCGGCTGCTGTAAAACCCTCCACCTGAGCGGCGTAGACCGGACCGCCCTGATCCGGCGGCTGATGATCCGCAAGGTAAAAAGGTGGTGATCCGCTCGCTGGAGCATGAGGCCACTGAGTTGACAACTGCTGCTGAGGCGAAAAAAGAGCCGATGCCGATGAGGGTGCCACTGAAGTCGAAAGGGGGCACGAAGCTCGAAGGTGGCCTGGCTGTCCACACTTGTAACAACAACCCCATCTCTGATCACAAGTGTGCGACAAATGAGGTCCTCCACAGAATATGCATCTGTCTCTATCGCGAAGCCGTGGCCGCCCCGACTGCTGCTGTCTCTGTGTCAGATGCTGAGACTCCTGCTGCTGCTGCGATGGCCACTGGGATCCACTAGACTCTCGCTGCTCCACACGCCCACGGCTGGGTGACTGGGGCCGTGGCGGTCTCCATGAACTAGTCTGTCCCTCATCCTCGGGCACTGGTCGCTTCCTCACAGAACTCAGCGCGACCATCCCGCCTTGCCTTGCCACCACTGTGTCGCCTCTCTCCACCCAAGAGGCATGCTCGACGGCCTCCTGGAGAGTCTGGTGTCGCTGTGCATGCACAAGGATATAAAGCTCGCTGCGGAGGCCTGCCTCGAATAACTCAACCTGATGTGGTCCATCCCGGGCGACATAGGGCACACAATTAAACAGCCGCATGAACTCCTGATGGTAATCCTGAACTGACCGGTCGCCCTGCTGAATGTTTTTCAAATCATCCTCCAGCTTCCTCTTCACGCTGGTCGAAAAATAGGTATCCACTATCATACACCGAAACTCAGACCAGGGTAACTGTCGAGAAATCTGAAACTCCCGTGGCTCCACCCGACGCCACCAGAGGTCTACATCTCCATCTAGGCAATGTACAGCCATATGAACTCTGTGCCTCGGGTCGATGAAGAAATCCCTGAAAATCTTCTCCATCGCTGCTAACCATGTCCCAACCTCCCACGGCTGCGTATCCCGCCCCGAGAACCTGGGCGGTCCGTGCTTACAAAACTTAACCAGTTTGTCAGCGAAGTCCTGCTCCTCAGCCGGGGTCAAAGGCTGGGCCACGCCCTGATCCCCGCTACTCAAAGATGGCGCCGTCGGCACAAGTGGTTCCATGGGTGGTGCCGGGGTCTCTAACACTGTCGGAGGCGGCGCCCCTCTCCGCGCCAGTAGCTGCTCAATCCGCTGCTCCTGCCGGCGGCTGCTCTCCGCCAATTGGGCTACCAAGGCCCTCAACTCATCAATCTCAGAAGATCCAGCCTGTCCTCGCTCAACAGGGGGTGTGGGGGCACCCCGGGTAGGAATCCGACGTCGGGGAGGCATCTGCCACAAGAACCACAAGTCAGCCACACAACCACACACGACCCAATCTAGCGAAAGTCAAAGGCATCCCCCTATTTTTGTAACTTTATGTTGTCTGCAGCCAACATAACTGTCCCACAAAAATAGTGTATGCCGATCCCTCTTCACTCACTGGAAGAGTCCAAACCAAATCACCAACTTTCGCAAAAAGTCACGGCTCTCACGCCCTATCATCCTGGGGTTAGCCAAAAGCCTAGGGTTTCCTAAGTCCCAACTGACCTATCCCTAAGCTCTGATACCAACTTAATCTGTCACGCCCCGGGTGAAAACCAGAACCCGGGCTCGTCTACAGATCCGCCGTATACACGGAATTTCCCGTGTACACGAAGCGCTGGTAACCTGCTCAAATATAGATGACATAATAAAAGAGCATAAACAGAGCTAAACTGGAACTAGTACATCTCAGATAAAGCTGGAAAGTAAAAGTGCGGAAGTAAACTCTCAATAATACAAATATCTCTCCCAGCTCACTAATCAAATACAACCAGCCGGCCGAAGCCAGACCCAAAAGAAATGAAAAGTAGAGTATCTGAGAGTATCGGGGTACATCTAGTAACTGAACTGGTGCCTGGGTAGACCGCTATCTAATCCGCGATCCTCTTACCTCGGTCCGCTGAGGAGGGTCCTGCAACTCCCGCAGACAACTCTGCAAAACAAAGGGGGAAGAGAAAAGAGAAAGCAGTGGGAGTGAGAACTACTGTAAACAGCAGCCTCCCCCTAGTGGGTAGACCTCAACTCAGACATGCCCACTAGGACTATAAGAGGCGGAAGAATAACACAAGGTGGTAAGCTGTAAATATGCCAACTGATGATGTATGAAGCTACCACTAAATGCCTCTAAAGTGCCAGCTAGGAATATAGCTAAATGTATGCATCAGAATGTAAAATGCCTGCCTGTCTGGACCCAATCGATACACCAGTAGGAACTGGTACTGCCTGCTTTGCCTGCCAAATCGGGTATGCCAGCCTACGCATAACACCGATAGGGGATGAGAGTCTCAAGGACTCGAAGCCTGTAAATCGCACACTCCGGAGTGGCACTCGAGGGGAGCGACCCACACGAGTATAATGCCTCAGTAACAAGTATCAAAGTCAGCAGGACTGGATCACGACACTGATCTAAGTGGAAAACCCATCCACTAAAAGAAGCCCAAATCCTCTACCCCAATCTGATGCAAAAACCACTGTCCGGTCAACCGCCAAAGATCCGCGGTTGCCGCAATGCCCTGCCCTCACAGCCTGCCTGTCCCAAAACCCACAACTGTCTGACTACACTATCCCCAAACCCCCTGCTCGCGCACGAGCTACAAATACCCTGAGCCTCAAATGAAAGGAGAAAAGAATAATAAAAAGGTTTCTCCTATGTCAATTCCAGCATGATAGTGTAGCAGGAAAAGGTGGCCTATCTAGGTGACCATACAAGCATGCAAAGTCCTTTATAATTATCAAAACATGATTCAAGTATTCTAGTTCTCACAAAGTAGAGGTATGCCGTTTAAATAAGCTTCCATTTTACTAAGTTGCCCCAAGTTGGTCTATGTATATGTATAAGAGGTCCCATCATGTATATGCAACATATCCATTTTAACAAAGCTCTTCCCATGGTTTTAGGCGACATATTATTTACAAGAATTAACCATTAATCAGCACTTAGTCCTTTTGAAGTCACAAACTCTAGTTATAAGTCCAATTTCCTGATTAGCATGCCAGATTCATTTTATCGGTTCTTTTAACAATGCAACATAGTAGCAACTCAAATAGGCCTAGTGGGGACATCACAAGTAGGAGGTTAAACAACGGTACTCACCTCGAGCGCTAAATCCAAGTCCCGACAGTGAAGTCCGCGCTCGATCCCAAAAATCCCGCAATACTGTACCATAAGTCCCAAAGGATGCACACATAATTATTATCCAAGTTTAATCTAAAATCTGTCCCCAAAATCTGTTTAACAGTTCAGCCAATTTCACCTGCGAAACGTGCCCAAGAAATTCCCAGAAAAATACTACTGCGATCTACGCGACGATCCGGTCGAAACAAGTACCTGCACGTTTCCACACGATTTTCCTACGCTGAGAACCAAAATCGACAAGGGAACCACCCCGAATAATACATTCACCCAAAACTGTGATACAAGGTTCTGTAAAAAGGGGTTTCTCACCTTCGGGGAAAATTCCAGAAAATCCAAGAAAATTCAGAGAGACTCCTTGCGATGCGTAGATGCAAATCCTCTTTTGAATCGCCCTGATCCGACGTCCGTGCGCAAAGTTATCGCCAAAACAAGGCAGTGCTGTCCCAAAACTCCGCGACGGAAAAAGGGTCAAAATGAGGCCACAGAACCTCCAACAAAACCTCGAAATCAGGAGAAACTCACAACAGAGAAAATGAAGCCCTACCTGTGAAGAATCCAACGGCGCAAAAATCGCGAAAATAGGAGGTCGGGGTGAGTCGGGGAAGCCTGAACACCGAAATGCGACGAATCAGGTTGCCGAAGAATGATCGTCGCGCCGCGCCGGAAAAATCTCAAACCTCGGGATCCGAGCCTCCTAAATTCTTGAGAAATCTACAGGAGGTGTAGAACAGTGAGAGGAAGATTTTCTTAGAAGGGGCCTCGGGGTGAAAATGAACAGGGGAAGAGAAAACGACCCCTCAACTGCTCTAAATAAAGCCAAAACCACCTTGGGGCCCTTTTCCCGTGCGCCGCGCCCCGTGAGCCTGCCAGTGGTATTCCGCCACGTGTCCCTGCGCCGGGCCTATGCACCCGCGCAGGGAACTCCGTGGACCGCGCCCCTGGAACGGACCAACCATGGCCCGACACGTGGCTCCCGCCCGTTGCTGTGCACCGCCGCTCGAAATCCTGCACCGGCCGCCTCCCTTCCGTGGACCGCGCACCGAAGACCCGCCAATTGGCGCTCGCCACGTGGCCCCGCGCAGGGCTCATGCACCCGGCCGCGCTGCTCCATGGACCAGCTGCTGCGGACCGGCCAATGAGGGCCCGCCACGTGGCGCTCCGGCGGTCCACGACTCCCCCCAAGCACTAGAAAACACCAGAAACTTCCGGGAGTCCGTTTTTGGGCATCCGGACTCAGAATTCAACAAGTAAATAGCCGTTTTCAAGCGTTTTTCCGCGCTGAATCCAAATACGCCCTCCGTTTGGCCTAGAAACTTTTCTAAAATTCGGCAAATGCCGCCGAAGGCCAAACTAATAATAAATACTACCATGGACCCATCTGTGCCGTCCCTTTGACACACTATGGATCAAACACCATCAATAGGTGTTTAACACATTGGATTCACGGGAAAAACAGTGCATGGAAACCTGGATCATCACATCAACCAAGGATTGATCTCGAATTCATACTCAACTAAATAGTCAAATAAGATAACAACAATACCAAGAGATCATTAAGAGAGAAATTGACTTTGATCAAATAAAAATGGTTTAATTTAAATAAATGATCAATGCATCAACTGAATTATTATGATATCCAAAGCATAATAGATTTCTAATTATATGAAAGGATGCAAGTAAAGTCAATAATACACATGCTCAATTAATGTACTATGTATAAACATAGATAAAGAACAAAAACACAAAAACAAAACCTAACCTAAGCAAAAGTTTCAAAAAGAAGTTTATTTCAAGGAAAGCATTCCAATTGCTTTACGCAAATGAATAAAACGTTTTTGATCCAAAGGTTTCGTTAAAATGTCAGCTAATTGATCTTCAGTTGAAATATATGAAAGTAGAAGAGTATTTGATTCAACTAGCTCTCTAAGAAAATGATATCTAAGTTCAATGTGTTTTTTTCTAGAGTGCAACACAGGGTTTTTGGAAATGTTTATAGCACTAGTGTTGTCACAAAGAATTGTTACCGAAGTTGCTGAAATCCGGAAGTCGCTCAACACACTTTTCATCCAAATGAGTTGGGTTGAACAACTACCCGCTGAGATGTATTCCGCTTCGGCAGTCGAGAGTGCTATGCAATTCTGCTTTTTACTGTGCCATGCAACAAGGCAATGGCCAAGATAGAAGCATGCACCACTCGTGCTTTTCCGATCATCCACTGATCTTGCCCAATCGGCATCTGAGTATCCAACAATATCCAAACTAGTTCCCATAGGATACAAAATTCTGAAATAAATTGATCCTTTGATGTACCGGATGATCCTTTTCACCGCTTTCAGGTGAACCTCCTTTGGTGCTGATTGATATCTCGCGCAAATCCCAACACTAAAGGATATATCCGGGCGACTAGCCGTGAGGTAAAGTAGACTTCCAATCATACTTCGATACAGTTTCTCGTCTACATTCTCACTATGTGATTCACTTCCAAGTCCCTTGTGGCTAGCTCCCATTGGAGTCGGAAAATCCTTCGAATTTTCTAAGTCAAACTTTTTAACCAACTCCATTGCATACTTGGATTGACACAAGTGAATACCTTCATTATTTTTTTTAATTTGCAATCCAAGAAAATAAGTCAATTCGCCCATCATGGACATCTCAAATTCGCTTTCCATGGTCTCCGCGAATTTAGAAGCATCATTATCTCTTGTTGCGCCAAATACAATGTCATCGACATATATTTGTGCTACAATGAAATTGTTTTGATAATGCTTCACAAAGAGAGTCCTGTCAGCTCCCCCTCGAGTATAGCCCTTCTCCAAAAGGTGCTTTGTCAGCCTTTCGTACCATGCTCGCGGTGCTTGTTTCAGACCGTAAAGAGCCTTTTTCAAACGAAAAACATGATTAGGTTGTTTATGGTCTACAAAACCTTTCGGTTGAGCCACATAAACTTCCTCATTTAAAAACTCATTTAGAAACGCGCTCTTAACGTCCATTTGAAATAATTTGATTTTAAAATGACAAGCAATAGCAAATAGTATACGAATGGACTCGAGTCTAGCTACAGGGGCGAAAGTTTCATCAAAGTCTATACCTTCTACTTGAGAGTAGCCTTGAGCAACTAATCGTGCCTTGTTCCTGATGATAGTACCATCCTCATTTTTCTTATTCTTGAAAATCCATTTGGTACCTATCACATTGTGTTGCTGTGGAGGCTTCGTTAATTCCCAGACTTTGTTTCGCTCAAATTGATGGAGCTCTTCCTGCATTGCTTTAATCCAGTAGTCATCCTGAAGAGCTTCATCTATGTTCTTTGGTTCGATTAAAGATACGTAGCAAGCGAATCCACAAACCAACTGCCTCCGAGTTCTAACTCCTTCTTGTGGGTCTCCAATGATGTTTGATTCAGGATGATCCTTGGAGATGCGTAAAGTTTGAGGTAACGGAGTACTCGGAGGTACATGAGACGATTCCTGCACATCAGATAAACTTGAAGAACCATTAGATGCATCATTAATATTGGAAGTATTATTATGAGAAGATGCAATGGCAGGTGTATCATCATCTAGAGAGATATCGAGGGTAGATTTTTCAGATGCAAAGTGAAAAGCTTCATCTACTTTAACATTTATCGATTCTACGATCGTCTTAGATTCCAAGTTAAATACTCGATATGCTCTACTGTTTGTAGAATACCCCAAGAAAATCCCTTCGTCACTTCGAGAGTCAAACTTTCCAAGATTTTCACGGTCACGTAAAATGTAACACCGACTCTCGAAGATGCGAAAATATTTGATGTTGGGTTTTCTACCGCACCATAGTTCATATGGTGTATTTAACGTTCCCGGGCGCAAATAAACTCGATTAATTACATAGATTGCAGTGTTCACAGCTTCAGCCCAAAAATGTAGCGGTAAATTCCGGCTGTGAAGCATAACACGTGCCATATCTTGAACAACCCTGTTTTTGCGCTCGACAACACCATTCTGTTGAGGTGTATAGCGTGCTGAGAATTCATGCTTAATACCGTTTGAAGTGCAAAAGTCAATGAATTTAGAGTTAACGAATTCTCCACCTCTATCACTTCTAACACGAATGATCTTTTCATTCTTTTCAATCATAATATGATGGCAAATCTCGTGAAAAGAATCAAAAGTATCAGCTTTCTCTTTTAAAAATGCTACCCAAGAATACCGAGAGAAATCATCAACCAATAAGAAAATATACCATTTACCTCCCAAAGATGGTTGACGGGTTGGCCCCATTAAATCCATGTGTAAAAGTTCCAAAGGCCGTTTTGTACCAACGTGGTTCAAGTTCTTGTGCGCAGTCCTGGACTGTTTTCCCTTTTGACAACCGCCGCACACAATGTTTTGTTTAAGTAAAAGTTTTGGAACCCCCTTTACCACGTCCTTGTTTGAAATTCTAGCAAGTTCCTTAAAATTTATGTGACCTAGCCTTTCATGCCAAAGAGTTTCATTATTCAAAGAGGCTAAGTTACAATTTTCAGAAGTTTTACTAGGAACAACATAACAATTGTTTTCAGATCTAACCCCCTTTAAAAAGAAGACATGGTCCTTATCAGTTACAACACATTCAACAGATGAAAAGTTAACTGAAAACCATTGTCGCAAAGTTGACTTATGCTTATGAGATTAGTCTTAAGGCCATCAACAAATAACACGTTTTTCAAAATCGGGCCATCTGGGATAGCTACCGTTCCTTTTCCAACAATTTTGGAAGATCGACCGTCTCCGAAAACAACGAGTCCTCCGGAGATTTTCTCAAAGTTTTGAAAACTATTTTTGTCACCGGTCATGTGACGGGAACATCCGCTATCCAGATACCTAGACGAGTTATCATATGCATGCAAGGAAACATTAGTAACAAGACAAGGATAAATTTCACCTTTGCGCACCCAAACCTTTTTGGAGTGCGTCGGTAATGGTCGTGAGGTTATTCTCCTAGGTGAAAGCGTCTTGTCAGATCGATTGCCGCTCCTTGATGATGTCGTCTTGCGCGGTGAACTACCAAGGCTCTTTTCATTTGAAAAGTTTTGCTTTGAATTCCGGGGAGGCGCCCTTTTGGTAGTCGTTGCAAGAAGTGCTTGAGTTGAGCGTTTGGCTCCCATCTTGCAGTTTCTCCTTATGTGCCCTAAAATACCACAACGAAAACATACCTTAGTACTTGATGATCCCGAGGAGGATGAAGTAGGCTTGTTGTCGTTGCTTGTCGTTAGTTCCGGTGTCGGAGGAGGAGATACCGACTGGGGCACAAAGACTGTCCCACTCGAACTTGGACTGTTTTCAGTTTGAGTGTACCCGAGGCCGAACCGATTTGATTGACCAAGACCAAGAAGCTTATCCAACTTACTCCTTCCAGAAGAGAATCGCTGCAAGTCATCCTTGAGTTGGAAGATGGTCTTTGTCATTTCCAGGTTATTCTGTCGAGCCTCGTTGTAGAGCTTTGAGAAGTGATCCGCTTTATCCACCAGTTTTGTATGTTCCTTCTCAAAAAGCTCATTGGACTCTTGAAGGGAAACATTTACTTTTATCAGATTTTCCCTTTCCACTTCAAGAGCGTTTGAGAGAGAAGTTGCCCTTTTTGCTTCTTCTTCGAGATCATGCACTCTCCCTCTCAAACTCTTGTTTTACTTAGCCACTTTCTTTGAATCCCACAAAAGTTTGTGGTAGGCTAAAGCAAAATCTTCACCTTCCGAATCATCCGATTCATTGTCCGTTGCATTCTTTTCAACAGTGGAGTTGGACAATGACTCGGATGTACTTGCCATTAAGCACATGAATGGTGAAGATGTGGACGCGTGGAATGCCGTTGCGCTTTCTTCTTCATCACTTGAGGATGACTCATTTGACGTTGAGTTGTCGTGCCAAGTGACGGCTTGCATCACTTTCTTATTCGACGGATTCTTAGTTGGACACTCCGTTGAAATATGGCCGTATCCTCGGCACTTGAAGCATTGGACATGTCCCTCTGAACTTTTCTTATCCTTTGAAAAGTTCTCTTGCTTTCTTGACTTGTAACTTGAAGTACCCTTGCCTTTCTTCGACTTTCCGAAGGATGGAGATTTACTTGAATTACCCCTTCGAAAGTTGCGGCGAAACTTTCTTGTCAAGGGAGCGAGTTGCTTCTCAAAGTCCTCCATAGAAAGGTTCTCGTCATCGTCTGAGGAGGATGTATCCGCGTCTTCTTCCTTAGTTGTTTTCAAAGCATAACCTGAAGACTTAGAAGAGGATGCTTTTCCAGAAGAATAGTTAGTAGTAAATGTCATTTCATAAGTTTGTAATGAACCAACTAATTCTTCTACACGCATTTCGTCCGGGTGTTTGATAGTTTCAATGGCTATAACCTTTGGGCGAAATCGTTTAGGAAGAGTTCTTAAGATTTTTCTTACAACCTTAAATTCTGGAATCTTCTCTCCCAGGTTAGCACATGAATTTACGATATCTTGCAATCGTGTATAGTAGTCCGTGAAAGATTCATTTTCTGCCATAAAACTGGAGTCAAATCTGCTCATAAGCATTTGCAGCTTTTGAATCTTCACGAGGTTAGTTCCCTCATGTGTAACCTGAAGAACATCCCAGATTTCTTTCACAGTCTCACATGCCGAGACGCGAGAGAATTCAGTTTGAGATAAGGCATTAAAAATAGCATTAATTCCCTTGCCATTGTAAGAAGATGAGTCTAACTCTTCCTTGGTCCATTTCGACCTAGGTTTTAAGGTGCGAACATCAGAAATAATCTCAGTTGAATTAGACCATCCTAATTCAATTGATTGCCACACCCTTTCGTCGATGGAAATTAAAAAGGCTTTCATCCGTACTTTCCAGTACGCATAATTTGTTCCATCAAAGAAAGGGGGTCGATTGATGTTTCCACCTTCAACCATTGTTTACAACCCTATTCCCGCTCTGATACTACTTGTTGGGTTATAAGAAATATAGATCTAAATAGGGGAAAAAACACCTAGAGGGGGGTGAATAGGTGTAAACAATAAACACTCAAAAAATCATTGCGCAATAAAACCCAATGCGGAAATAAAAATGAACACGCAAGATTTTTACGTGGAAAAACTCCAAACCGGAGTAAAAAAACCACGGGACCGATAACACGGTGAAATCCACTAGAATTGACACACGTACAAGGTGATTTAACGTACTCACAGATGACTCAACCTTTTACCATACGCTCCTAGTTGATCTTCTCCGCTCGTTCCGCAACGCGTCTCGAATCCACGATCTACGTCCAACGCCGAATCCACGGCGTCCAACGTCGAGTCCACGACGTCCGACCGAATCCACGGTCTTCACCCAGTAGCACGCTTCGAATCCACGAACGTACCTCGCTCCGAATCCACGAGAGCGGTTGAACCTTGAATCCACAAGGACACGCGAGTCCACGCGCCGATTTTGGGGAAATCGTTGTTTTTGGGTGGTGATGATCCGCCGAATACTTAGATCAAAGATAGATAGGAAATACCATCTAAGTATTCATTAGTTTGATTCAACTCAAGATGTGAGTATGAAAACCTAGAATCAAACTAATCAATATAGATGAAAAAACATAGAGTAATATCTAATGATTTCCTTTCTTCTCTATATGTGGATCTTAGGCCGTATAAAATGATATTTGAATATGACGGCTATTTTTCTTTTATCGGCCTCTTTTTGGATTCACCCTAGAAAAAGAATCATAGGGTCTATTTATAGGTTAGAAACCCTAGGAAGGAGATAAGAATCAAAAACCTACCATTTCTGGAATTTTTACGGACGGCGATCCGGATCGGATTTGGGCGATCCGGATTGCAGTAGCAAGAAAGACGGTTTCCAGAAAAACAATGGTTCGGGATCCGGATCGAAATGGCTGATCCGGATCGTTCATACAGTTTCACCAAACATCAACGTTCGGGATCCGGATTGCAAATCCTGATCCGGATCGTGCAAGTAAAAAGGTAAAACTAGTGTTCGGGATCCGGATCATGGGATGCTGCGATCCGGATTGAACCAGTGTATGAACGAACACCCTTCGGGATCCGGATTGGAATATCTGATCCGGATCCTGAACATGTCCCATGTCCAGTTTTTGATTTTTATGCAATGAAAAATTCTTCCAGGTGTTTCTACACTACAAGAAGTATTCGGATCACCAAAAATCTTTAGTTAAACATACCTGATCCTTTTGAATTCTTCTTTCTTGAGATTGACTTAAATGATCCAACCTTCTTCACCTTCAATCTTCAAGACTTGAACCTTTCACGAAATTACGCCAACTCAAATTCCGTAATAGCATGCCCTCGAGCAGTGCTTACGGCAGTACCGCTTGCGACGGCTCCCCCACTACCTCTTCGGGATGAAGGAGCTCCTCCGATTTACCGCCAGGCAGATAGGGCCACGACGTCGGGGCTGACCGAGCGACGACCACCTACTTCTAGCAGATGAGTCTATACCGCCCGGTTGGAGGGCAATACGGCAGTGGACCAGGTTGTCGCGGGTATGATTTCTTTACAGCAGTTTGAGTGGAGTGTTTTTGGCTTTCCTGTCTGGACTGGAGGTAGAGTTTTTACCACGTGCACTAAAGGTACAGATTCCTGTTGGTGTTGTGCATGTGGGGGAGCCTTGTAGATCGTGTCCAGTACAGTTGAGACTTGGAATTATACCGGCAGGTGTTACGGTTCTGTGACGGCTCCACGACTCAGATTGGGCACACGGGTTGGACCAGTTGGTGCGGCATCGTGCAACGGCTGATTGTGGAATGAGACCAGTTACCCTTCCGCGAGTGGGACTAGAGGAGTTCATTTTCACAGATCACCGGGGTATCCTTCCTGCAGCTGTGGCTTCAGCGGTTTGCGGCTTAGTGCTACTTTTGGATCGTTGGTGACGATTAGGACTAGAGGTTGTGTCCTTAGGAGTCACGGTTAGATCGTAGCTTTCGTTTTGTAGCCACGGCAGGAACGACTTCAACACTTCTCTCCCTTTTTCTCGTCTGTGTGCTGAAATTTTCGAACAGGACGAAAACTTCGAAAGACTGCTCAAGAAATGGAGACGGTGCCCGAACCTGTTCTTGTTTGATTGGGGCAAGGGCACTGGTCCTTCCGAAATTTTCGAACTTTTTGTTAATTTCAGCCGTTTACTAACTGAGAGTTGTGGTTGACGACTTTCCTGCTGGTGGGGCCTTTACCCTTCTTGTTGGTTGTGTTGGCGTTTTCGTGAGGTTTTCCCATCTTTTGGACTCCTAGCCGTGTGGACTCGCTTCGCGGAGGATGCGTAGCGACTGGGAAGCTATTGACGGTGTTATTGGATACTTACCTTTGGCTTTGGAACTCCCCTTTTGAGCCGTGTTAGTTTCGAGGACGAAACTTTCTTTTAGTGGGGGAGAGTGTGAGGACCCGGAATCCCCTGCGTAGGGTTTCCTGGTTGTTGGGCAGCTTTTGGTGGCCGTTGGGAGTGTTTGTGCGCATGTCGGGCCCGAGGAATGGATTTGTGGTGCAATTTGGGTTTTAGTTTGCATCACTGGAGGCCTGCGTGATGTGTCGGTGGTGTTTGTGCGCAATTTGGACACAAGTGTTGGACTTTGGGCTTAAAAGGAGATCACGTGGGAATTAGAGGACCCGTCGAGTGTTTAGAAGTGGTTTCGCGCGACGCGGATGTCAAATTTGGACTCCGGGCGAAGTTTGGATAAAAGAATTACCTCTCCGGTTGCCTTCAGGAATTTTTGAGTTGGAATTTGGTAAATTGGACTTCAGAATTGGGCCCGGCGCGGAAATCGGAACAAGTGGGCTATCCGAGGGCATTCGGCAAATTTTCGGATAAGAATTTGGAGAAATGGACATCGTCTTTGGATTCAGCGCGCGAAATCGTTGAGAATGGACTATTTACTTGTTTGATTTGGAGCCCGGCTGAGTTGCACGTTTTTCGAGGCGGCGCAATACAAACCCCTAGGTTGGCGCACGCAAATCGAGGCGTGGCGCGCGCGGCTGGAGGGCGTACAGGCGCACAGTGGGCGCTGACACGCCTTCGACGCGGGTCACGCGGGGGCCGCCACGTGGCGGGCCCCCGTTGGCGCCCGCGCGGGCGCGGGGGCACGCGCGCCCGTGTGGCGGGCGCGTGTCCCGCGCCTGGTGTTGCGCGGTGTAACGCGCCCGTGTGGCGGGCGCGTTGCCGCACGCCACCTGGCGCGCGGGGGCGCGTGCGTGGACCCGGTGCACGCGCCCCGGCCTCGTGGACCGCGTACGGTGGCCCCCCATTGCGCGCGGGTTTCGGCACCGTTCTCCGTTTTGCGTGCGGACTCTGTTTTGCACGCGGGTTTCGGCACGGTGCTCCGTTTTGCATGCGGACTCCGTTTTGCGCGCGGGTTTCGGCACCGTGCTCTGTTTTGCGTGCCGACTCCGGCGGCATGCACCGTTTTGCGTGCGGACTCCGTTTTGCGTGCGAGTTTCGGCACCGTGCTCCGTTTTGCGTGCGTACTCCGGCGGTGTGCACCGTTTTGCGTGCGGACTCCGTTTTGCGCGCGGGTTTCGGCACCGTGCTCCGTTTTGCGTGCGGACTTCGGCGGCGTGCATCGTTTTGAGTGCGGATCGCGTGGAGGCCAATTGCAAGTGTCTACGAGCAATTGGTGGCTTACCGAGGTGGGTTGGTTTTTATCTCCAAGTCTGCGGACTTCTCTCTAATTCTATTATGATAGGATTTTGCATGCTAGTTTAAGTGTTTCATTGGAACTTTGACTAGCACCCCCGTCATATGTTGCATGTGTAACCAGACCAATAGAGAACCTTAATCTGGGCTAGGTTCTTTTATTCTTTAGACATCCCACTCAGTGCATTTCTTTCTTGACTTAGAGTTCCTTGCCTGGGTATTGGGTCGAGTGGTCAGGACATTGTGAGACGTATGTTGCACTCGGGCCTGCGGGCTGAGTGGAGTCTGGTAGTTAGAGCCAGTTGTTTGGTTCTGGCGGGAGCCGTTTGGGTAGACGGTGGTCCCGAGACGTTGTGTTCTTGAGTTGGTTGTCACTACAGTGGTAGTGGCAGTGGCGTACTAGTGACAGCAGGACCTTGAACCCAGAACCTTTTTGGGCGTACACATGATTTTAGTCAGCCAATGTTTTCTTCCAAGCCTCGCAGGGTCGCCTGAGTCTGTTCTTGTTTGATAGGACGAGGGCATTAGCTCTTCGAGGTTTGGACATAAAACTTGTTTGCAAATTGTTTTCCTAAAAAGACTAAAAATCATTAAAAAGATGGATTTCTCTCAGATCAAATGGTTTTCTGTAATAAATGTCACTGTTTCATATAAACTTATCCACCCGAGATGATTCGAGTGGTCTGGGTTCTAAGGGCTGATTCCTTTCTGGGGTCGAAAGCAACGGGAGGCTACGCCTATAGCCTGTTCTTGTTTGATTAGGGTCGTAGGTATTAGTCTCCCGGGGTTTTCGGACTCTTCGTGGATCTGGCTGTAGAGCATCTCCAGCCCGTGAGATTTGTAGGTTGAGATGGGTTCCCACTTTAACCGAGAGGGGCCGAATCTGTTACGGAATTTGAGTTGGCGTAGTTTCGTGAAAGTCTCAAGTCTTGAAGATTGAAGGTGAAGAAAGTTGGATCATTTAACTCAATCTCAAGAAAGAAGAATTCAAAAGGATCAGGTATGTTTAACTAAAGAATTTGTGTGATCCGAATACTTCTTGTAGTGTAGAAACACTTGGAAGAATCTTTCATTGCATAAAAATCAAAAACTGGACTTGGGACATGTTCAGGATCCGGATCAGGTTGTTCGATCCGGATCCCGAAGGTGGTTCGTTCATACATCGTCGCAATCCGGATCGTAGTCTCTTGATCCGGATCCCGAACGTTGATGTTTGGTGAACTGTATGAACGATCCGGATCGTAGTCACATGATCCGGATCCCGAACCTTCGTTTTTCTGGAATTGGCTGTTTTGTTATGACGATCCGGATCCTAGTTATCACGATCCGGATCGCCGTCCGTAAAATTCCAGAAATGGTTGGTTTTTGATTCTTATCTCCTTCCTAGGGTTTCTAACCTATAAATACACCCTATGACTCCTTTTCTAGGGTGAATCCACATAGCCGTCATTTTCATATATCATCTTATACGGCTATAGATCCACATATAGAGAAGAAAGGAAATCATTAGACAATACTCTATGTTTCTTCATCTATATTGATTAGTTTGATTCTAGGTTTTCATACTCACATCTTGAGTTGAATCAAACTAATGAATACTTAGATGGTATTTCCGATCTATCTTTGATCTAAGTATTCGGCGGATCATCACCACCCAAAACAACGATTTACCCCAAAAATCGGCGCGTGGATTCGCGTGTCCTTGTGGATTCAAGGTTCAATCGCTCTCGTGGATTCGGAGCGAGGCACGTTCGTGGATTCGAACGGTGCTATTGGGTGAAGACCGTGGATTCGGTCGGACGTCGTGGATTCGACGTTGGACGCCGTGGATTCGGCGTTGGGCGCAGATCGTGGATTCGAGAAGCGTCTGGAGCGAGCGGAGAAGATCCTCTAGGAGCGTATGGAAAAGGTTGAGTCGTAAGTGTGTACGGTAAATCACCTTGTACGTGTTTTAATTCTAGTGGATTTCTGCCGTGTTATCGGTCCCGTGGTTTTTTACTCCGGTGATGGAGTTTTCCACGTAAAAATCTTGCGTGTTATTTTATTTTCCGCATTGGGTTTTATCGCAACGATTTTTGGAGTGTTTATACGTTTACACCTATTCACCCCCTCTAGGTGTTTCTTCCCCTATTTAGATCCGTATTATATACGACCCAACAAGTGGTATCAGAGAGGGAATAGGGTTGTGAACAATGGTTGAAGGTGGAAACATCAATCGACCCCCTTTCTTTGATGGAACAAATTATGCGTACTGGAAAGTACGGATGAAAGCCTTTTTATCTTCCATCGACGAAAGGGTGTGGCATTCAATTGAATCAGGATGGACTAATCCAACTGAACTTATCTCTGATGTTCACACCTTAAAACCTAGGTCGAAATGGACCAAGGAAGAGTTTGAGTTATCCTCTTACAATGGCAAGGGAATTAATGCTATTTTTAATGCCTTATCTCAAACTGAATTCTCTCGCGTCTCGGCATGTGAGACTGCGAAAGAAATCTGGGATGTTCTCCAGGTTACACATGAGGGAACTAACCTCGTGAAGATTCAGAAACTGCAGATGCTTACGAGCAAGTTTGACTCTATTTTGATGGCAGAAAATGAATCTTTCACGGACTACTATACACGATTGCAAGACATCGTAAACTCATGTGCTAATCTGGGAGAGAAGATTCCAGAATTTAAGATTGTAAGAAAAATCTTAAGAACTCTTCCTGAACGATTTCGCCCAAAGGTTACTGCCATTGAAACTATTAAACACCCGGACGAAATACGTGTAGAAGAATTAGTTGGTTCATTACAAACATATGAAATGACTTTCAATACTAACAATTCTTCTGGAAAAGCATCCACTTCTAAGTCTTCAGGTTATGCGTTGAAAACAACTAAGGAAGAAGACGCGGATACATCCTCCTCGGACGATGACGAGAACCTTTCTATGGAGGAATTTGAGAAGCAGCTCGCTCTCTTGACAAGGAAGTTTCGCCGCAACTTTCGAAGGGGTAATTCAAGCAAATCTCCATCCTTCAGGAAAGTGGAACAAAGGCAAGGGTACTCCAAGTCACAAGTCAAGAAAGCAGGAGAACTTCTCAAAGGATAAGAAAAGTTCAGAAGGACAACTGCAATGCTTCAAATGTCGAGGCTACGGCCACATTGCAACGGAGTGTCCTAACAAGTATCCGGCAAAGAAGAAGGCGATGCAAGTCGTCACTTGGGATGACAACTCAACGTCAAATGAGTCGTCTTCAAGTGATGAAGAAAAGAGCTCCACGGCATTCCACGCGTCCACATCTTCACCATTCATGTGCTTTATGGCAAGTACGTCTGAATCATTGTCCAACTCCACTGTTGAAAAGAACTGCAATGGACAATGAATCGGATGATTCGGAAGGTGAAGAGTTTGCTCTAGCCTACCACAGACTTTTGAGGGACTCAAAGAAAGTGGCTAAGCAAAACAAGAGTTTGAGAGGGAGAGTGCATGATCTCGAAGAAGAAGCAAAAAGAGCGACTTCTCTCTCAAACGCTCTTGAAGTGGAAAGGGAAAACCTGATAAAAGAAAATGCTTCCCTTCAAGAGTCCAATGAGCAACTTGAAAAGGAACATACAAATCTGGTGGATAACGCGAATCACTTTTCAAAGCTCTACAACGAGGCTCGACAGGATAACCTGGAAATGACAAAGACCATTTTCCAACTCAAGAATGACTTACAGCGATTCTCTTCAGGAAGGAGTAAGTTGGATAGACTTCTTGGTCTTGGTCAATCAAATAGGTTCGGCCTCGGATACACTCAAACTGGAAACAGTCCAAGTTCGAGTGAGACAGTTTTTGTGCCTCAGTCGGTATCTCCTCCTCCGACACCGGAATTCAAGACAAACAACGACAACAAACCTACTTCATCCTCTTTGGGATCGTCAAGATCTAAGGTATGTTTTCGTTGTGGTGTTTCAGGGCACATAAGAAGATATTGCAAGACGGGAGTCGAACGCTCATCTCAAGCACCTCTTGCATCAACTACCAAAAAGGCTCCTTTCCGGAAATCAAAGCAAAACTTTTCAAATGAAAAGAGACTTGGTAGTTCACCGCACAAGACGACTTCATCAAGGAGCAACAATCGTTTTAACAAGACGCTTTCACCTAGGCACAAAACTTCACGACCATTACAGCCGCATTCCAAAAAGGTTTGGGTGCGCAAAGGTGAAATTTTCCCTTGTCTTGTTTCCAATATTTCCTTGCATGCATATGATAGCTCGTCTTGGTATCTGGATAGCGGGTGTTCCCGTCACATGACCGGTGACAAAAATAGTTTTCAAAATCTTGAGAAAATCTCCGGAGGACACGTTGTTTTCGGAGACGGTCGATCTTCCAAAATTGTTGGAAAAGGGACGGTAGGTATTCCAGATGGCCCGATTTTGAAAAACGTCTTATTTGTTGATGGCCTTAAGACTAACCTCATAAGCATAAGTCAACTTTGCGACAATGGTTTTTCAGTTAACTTTTCATCGGTTGAATGCGTTGTAACTGATAAGGACCATGCTTTCTTTCTAAAAGGGGTTAGATCTGAAAACAATTGTTATGTTGTTCCTAATAAATTTTCTGAAAATTGTAACTTAGCCGCTTTGAATAATGAAACTCTTTGGCATGAAAGGCTAGGTCACTTAAATTTTAAGGAACTTACTAGAATTTCAAACAAGGACGTGGTCAAGGGGATTCCAAAGCTTTTATTTAAACAAAACGTTGTGTGTGGTGGTTGCCAAAAGGGAAAACAGTCTAGGACTGCACACAAGAACTTGAACCACGTTGGTACAAAACGGCCCTTGGAACTTTTGCACATGGACTTAATGGGGCCGACCCGTCAACCATCTTTGGGAGGTAAATGGTACATCTTTTTATTGGTTGATGATTTCTCTCGAGTTTTCTTGGGTAGCATTTTTGAGAGAGAAAGCTGATACGTTTGACTCTTTTCATGAGATTTGCCATCGTATTATGATTGAAAAGAATGAAAAGATCATTCGTGTTAGAAGTGATAGGGGTGGAGAATTCATAAATTCAAAATTCATTGACTTTTGTACTTCAAATGGCATTAAACATGAATTCTCGGCACCCTATACACCTCAGCAGAATGGTGTTGTTGAGCGCAAAAACAGGGTTGTTCAAGAGATGGCGCGTGTGATGCTTCATAGCCGGAAATTACCGCTACATTTTTGGGCAGAAGCTGTGAACACCGCTGTCTATGTCATTAACAGAGTGTATTTGCGCCCAGGAACCTTGAATACACCATATGAGCTGTGGTTTAGTAGAAAACCGGATATCAAGTACTTTCGTATCTTCGGGAGTCGATGTTACATCTTACGTGACCGTGAAAATCTTGGAAAGTTCGACTCTCGAAGTGATGAAGGGATCTTTTTGGGTTATTCTACGAATAGCAGAGCATATCGAGTATTTAACATTGAATCTAAGACGATCGTAGAATCTATAAATGTTAAAGTAGATGAAGCTTCTCATTTTGAATCTGAAAAATCTACCCTCGATATCTCTCTAGATGATGATTCTCCTGCTAGTGCATCTTCTCATAATAATACTTCCAATATTAATGATGCATCTAATGGTTCTTCTAGTTTATCTGATGTGCAGGAATCATCTCGTGTACCTCCGAGTACTCCGTTTCAACAAACGCTACGAATCTCCAAGGATCATCCGGAATCGAACATCATTGGAGATCCACAAGGAGTTAGAACTCGAAGGCAGTTGGTTTGCGGATTTGCTTGCTACGTATCTTTAATCGAACCAAAGACAATAGATGAAGCTCTTCAGGATGACTACTGGATTAAAGCAATGCAGGAAGAGCTCCATCAATTTGAGCGAAACAAAGTCTGGGAATTAACGAAGCCTCCAAAGCAACATAATGTGATAGGTACCAAATGGATCTTCAAGAACAAGAAAGATGAAGATGGTACTATCATCAGGAACAAGGCACGACTAGTTGCTCAAGGCTACTCTCAAGTAGAAGGTATAGACTTTGACGAAACTTTCGCCCCTGTAGCTAGACTCGAGTCCATTCGTATATTGTTTGCTATTGCTTGTCATTTTAAAATCAAATTATTTCAAATGGACGTCAAGAGCGCATTTCTAAATGGGTTTTTAAATGAGGAAGTTTATGTAGCTCAACCGAAAGGTTTTGTAGATCATAAACAACCTAACCATGTTTTTCGTTTGAAAAAGGCTCTTTACGGTCTGAAACAAGCACCGCGAGCATGGTACGAAAGGTTAACAAAGCACCTTTTGGAAAAGGGCTATACTCGAGGGGGAGCTGACAGGACTCTCTTTGTGAAGCATTATCAAAATAATTTCATTGTAGCACAAATCTATGTCGATGACATTGTATTTGGTGCAACAAAAGATAATGATGCTTCTAAATTCGCGGAGACCATGGAAAGCGAATTTGAGATGTCCATGATGGGCGAACTGTCTTATTTCCTTGGATTGCAAATTAAACAAAATGATGAAGGTATTCACTTGAGTCAATCCAAGTATGCACTGGAGTTGGTCAAAAAGTTTGATCTAGAAAATTGTAAAGATTTTCCAACTCCAATGGGAACTAGCCACAAGGGACTTGGAAGTGAATCACATAGTGAGAATGTAGACGAGAAACTGTATAGAAGTATGATTGGAAGTCTACTTTACCTCACGGCTAGTCGCCCGGATATATCCTTTAGTGTTGGGATTTGCGCGGGATATCAATCAGCACCAAAGGAGGTTCACCTGAAAGCGGTGAAACGGATCATCCGGTATATCAAAGGATCAATTAATTTCGGAATTTGGTATCCTATGGGAACAAGTTTGGATATTGTTGGATACTCAGATGCCGATTGGGCAGGATCAGTGGATGATCGGAAAAGCACGAGTGGTGCATGCTTCTATCTTGGCCATTGCCTTGTTGCATGGCACAGTAAAAAGCAGAATTGCATAGCACTCTCGACTGCCGAAGCGGAATACATTTCAGCTGGAAGTTGCTCAACTCAACTCATTTGGATGAAAAGCGTACTGAGCGACTTCCGCATTTCAGCATCTTCGGTTACAATTCTTTGTGACAACACAAGTGCAATTAACATTTCTAAAAACCCTGTGTTGCACTCTAGAACAAAACATATTGAACTTAGATATCATTTTCTTAGAGAGCTAGTTGAATCAAATACTCTTCAACTTTCATATATTTCAACTGAGGATCAATTAGCTGACATTCTAACAAAACCTTTGGATCAAAAACGTTTTATTCATTTACGAAAAGCAATTGGGATGCTTTCCTTGAAATAATCTTCTTTTTGAAATCTTTGCTTAGGATAGGTTTTGTATTTGTTTTTGTTTGTTCTTTATCTATGTTTGTACATAGGACATTAATTGAGCATAGATCATAATTGACTTTAATTGCATCTGTTCACACATTTAGAAATTTATTATGCTTTTGCCATCATAATATTTCTTTGTTGCAATGATCGTTTATGTTAATTAAATCATCTTCTAAAGTGATCAAAGTCAATTTCTCTCTCAATGATCTCTTGGTATAGTCATTATCTTATTTGACTGTTTAGTCGAGTATGAAATCGAGATCAATTTTTGGTTGAATACTTTATATCTTAAATAATTGATAGCCAATTGAGGGGGAGTCAAAGATAATGTAAAATGCTCAAAAGATGTGGAAAGAGTTACATCCCAATGAGGAGTGTGAAAACTACCACCACATGGAGGAAAGAGCTACCACCTCGGTCGTCCGAGTATTGTGTGCAGCTACCACATGTATACCAAGCATGGTTGTTCAAATTTTTGATTAAGTAAAATGCATGTTGAAATACTTGACTCTGTCAAATTTCAAGGTTGGTATAAGGTGGGATTTTAAAGAAAGATGCTCAAAGAGCCACTCTCTTCAACAGATTGTCTAGAAATATTATCTACTATATTTGGGATTTCAAACATCTATTGATCTTTGTATTTCATTTTCTTTACCGAATTGATTATTTGATAAAGGCATTACTCATAAGATCAAGTTAGATGTGATTGAAGGTGTTCAACTTTAAGGGATTTAATTTTTGTAAATTTTCGTTTCATTTTTGGATATTATTGATAGATTTGGCATAATCTAATTCTTGTTGTATGAAACGATGATTTTTGTTTAAAGTTGATACACATTTGTGCTTACAATCTTTTTCTGGATTTTCCTGAATTTCTCTAAAGAAAAAGTTGGGGCCGATCCGGATCGGGCTAGATGATCCGGATCCCGAACGCAGGAATTCTTCTGCGGGCTGACGATCCGGATTGTGTCTGCCGATCCGGATCCCGAACGCAGTTTCTTACTGCGGGTAGCCGATCCGGATCGCAGTTATGAACTGATCCGGATCGCGGCTAGGTTTTTATAAAGAACAAAAGGGGTTTGATTTCTTTTACTCCAATCTTTTGTTCAGAAGTTTCCAGAGCGCTTCTCTCTAGATTTCATCCTCCTTGGAAGCTTTCAAACTCAGGTTCTTCAATTCCAAGTAAGTCTTATTATCAAAATCTCGGTTTTTCACCGTTTTTCTCTTTTCCTCCTCAAACGTACGAATTTCTTGGATCAACTTTGTTTGTGGATGGTTTTTGATCAAATTTCTTTTGAAATAAGAACTCTGGGTTGATTAGTTTTGATTATATGCTAGGTTTTCTCCTGATTAACGGATTTTTAGGCTTCGATTTCTAAAATTTCGGTTTTAGGGCATATAATAAGGATTTTCGAAATTCATGCAATTGATCTATTTTTAAAAGTCCTTTTGCAAAACTAATTTGATTCTTAGTCTCTCTACATGATAATGATTCTTTGGATATAATTTTTCAATTTTTGAAAACTAAGAATTTTTGTGTTCTTGAGTTGGTTTTCACAGGACACCTTCTTTACTCAAGCATTTTGTTCAATGGCACTTAATTCAGTGAGTTTCTCTTGGTTAATCCTTCTCCTGGTTTCAATGATGCACACAAGTACATCTGTTAAAAGGGAACCAGATGATTCAACTCAAAACAAGACGAAAAAACGCAGAGGATGACAGCTCAGACTATGATGATGAAGAATGGGACGAATTTTTCAAAGATGTTCAACGGAAGATTGATGAGGAAAACAGAAAATTTACCAAAGGAAAAAGATTAATGAAATCTACCTCAACAACCAAACAATATACGAGACGGAAGACTGTCCAATGGAGTGAAAATCAGCCTAGTGGGCCTCTCACCAGAGCTCGCTCACTCTCTGGAATTCTACAAACTGAAAATCCATGGGTTACGGGACCGGATGCTCCATCTGCATCTACACAGCATCCATCACACTCGAAGAGACAGGCTACAGACGCTGATGTGTTGAAATCGCTTCGACAGGAACAACAAAGACTGTCTGCTGAACAAGAAAGAATGTCGAAGGAACTTCAGCAACTTTCCTCTAAACAGAAGAAGATCAAGAAGAAGTGCTCAACTATTTCGACAATGCTTAAAGGGATTTTGAGCAAGCTCAGTTGTACCAGCTCCGACTCCTCCGACTGAACTGCACCTTCCTTTTCTTCTTTTTGTGCAGGATTACGATTTTAGGATTTAGTTTTATACTTACGTTAGCTTAGTTCTCAGGTTTTACATTTTATTGGAACTTTTTACTCTCCTCACATTTCGTAGTCTTAACCACATTTTGGCTTTGTTTTGTGACAAAAAGGGGGAGAGAGTTTAGAACAATGACTTGAACAATTGATTGAACAATTGATTGTGAAAATCTTGATGATGAAGATTTTGTATACATCAAGGTAAGTATGATCTCAACTTCAACTTTTGGTTTTTATCTTGTAATTTGTTGCATGTCTCGACTAACTATTTGCTAACTATTTGGGCATATAATATAACTAACAAGTTGATGTTCACTAACAAGTTTGTGACACTTGGTTTTTGATTGCATAGAAGATATGTTGGTTCTTAACTCTGATCAATTACATATCTATATATATATTAGTTTGTCACAAACATGTTCATGACATTTGGTTTTTACGTGCAAAGAAGATATGTTGGTGTTTTTAACTATGATCAGTTTACATATCTGAATATAAATGTCATGGTAAGTATAAATGAGTTTAAACTTCATCTCTGTTTGTGTTTTTTTGAATAATACAAAATTCTTGAGGTATCTAACGATTTCTTTTGTCAAGAATGATTTCTTTTTGCAGAGAGTACAGATGTCTAAGTCTAGAGTCTGTTTTAGGAGTTTAACTCATGTATTGTATTTTGGATCTCCATTGTAAATTTTTGTTGTATGGTGATAGCAACAAAAATATCTTTTTGAATTTTCTTTAGTGGATCTGTGTTTTGTCACGAAACCGCCAAAGGGGGAGATTGTTACGGAATTTGAGTTGGCGTAGTTTCGTGAAAGTCTCAAGTCTTGAAGATTGAAGGTGAAGAAAGTTGGATCATTTAACTCAATCTCAAGAAAGAAGAATTCAAAAGGATCAGGTATGTTTAACTAAAGAATTTGTGTGATCCGAATACTTCTTGTAGTGTAGAAACACTTGGAAGAATCTTTCATTGCATAAAAATCAAAAAACTGGACTTGGGACATGTTCAGGATCCGGATCAGGTTGTTCGATCCGGATCCCGAAGGTGGTTCGTTCATACATCGTCGCAATCCGGATCGTAGTCTCTTGATCCGGATCCCGAACGTTGATGTTTGGTGAACTGTATGAACGATCCGGATCGTAGTCACATGATCCGGATCCCGAACCTTCGTTTTTCTGGAATTGGCTGTTTCGTTATGACGATCCGGATCCTAGTTATCACGATCCGGATCGCCGTCCGTAAAAATCCAGAAATGGCAGGTTTTTGATTCTTATCTCCTTCCTAGGGTTTCTAACCTATAAATACACCCTATGACTCCTTTTCTAGGGTGAATCCACATAGCCGTCATTTTCATATATCATCATATACGGCTATAGATCCACATATAGAGAAGAAAGGAAATCATTAGAGAATACTCTATGTTTCTTCATCTATATTGATTAGTTTGATTCTAGGTTTTCATACTCACATCTTGAGTTGAATCAAACTAATGAATACTTAGATGGTATTTCCGATCTATCTTTGATCTAAGTATTCGGCGGATCATCACCACCCAAAAAAACAACGATTACCCCAAAATCGGCGCGTGGATTCGCGTGTCCTTGTGGATTCAAGGTTCAATCGCTCTCGTGGATTCGGAGCGAGGCACGTTCGTGGATTCGAACGGTGCTATTGGGTGAAGACCGTGGATTCGGTCGGACGTCGTGGATTCGACGTTGGACGCCGTGGATTCGGCGTTGGGCGCAGATCGTGGATTCGAGAAGCGTCTGGAGCGAGCGGAGAAGATCCTCTAGGAGCGTATGGAAAAGGTTGAGTCGTAAGTGTGTACGGTAAATCACCTTGTACGTGTTTTAATTCTAGTGGATTTCTGCCGTGTTATCGGTCCCGTGGTTTTTTACTCCGGTGATGGAGTTTTCCACGTAAAAATCTTGCGTGTTATTTTATTTTCCGCATTGGGTTTTATCGCAACGATTTTTGGAGTGTTTATACGTTTACACCTATTCACCCCCCTCTAGGTGTTTCTTCCCCTATTTAGATCCGTATTATATACGACCCAACATGGATAAAGAATCACCTCTCCGGATGCCTTCGGCAATTTTTAGAGTTGGAATTTGGCAAATCGGACTTTAGGAATGGACCCGGCACGAAAATCGGATTAAGTGGGCTTTCCGAGGGCTTTCGGCAAATTTTCGGATGAGAATTTGGAGAAACGGACACCGTATTTGGATTCAGCACGCGAAATCGTTGAGAATGGACTATCTACTTGCATTTTTCGGAGACCGGTTGACGCGCGCGTTTTTCGAGGCATGCACGGATCTCAAGACGTTGCGACGCGAATCCCGAGGTGCGCGCGAATCCCGAGGTGCACTCTGGTGTACTGCGCGAGGGGGGAACGCAGACAGGCGCGTTGGGAAAACGCGCCTGACTGCGCGGGTGACGCGGACGCGGGGGGCACGCGTCCGCTCGGTGTCACGCGCCCGGTGTGGCACGGTGTCACGCGCCCGTGTGGCGCGTGCCGCGTGGCACAGGGGGTGCGCACCTGCGCCTGGCGCACACGCCCCTGTGCGTTGAACCGCCTGGCAGCGGGCCCGGTGCACCGTGGACCCGGCCCACGGCAGCCCACCTCTCCCCCTTTCTTCTCTTCTTCTTCCTTTTCCTCCCCGCGCACCATTTCTTCTCCCCTTGTTCTTCTTCTCCAGCCGAGCGAGAGAGAGTGTGAGGGAGGGGATTTTGTGTGGTGCGGCGGTTCGCCGTGGACCTCGCGAAGCGCGCGAGGTGTTTCGAGGAGTCGGGTGGGCGGCGCGACGCGGTCGAGGTAGGTCCCGCGTGTTATTTTTGCGGTATTTTTGGCACAGTTTTGGAGCGTCCTTTTGGACATTGGATTTGAACCCTTACTCTCGTGTGTGTTAGGGACCGTATTTTACTGCTTCGTTTTGCGCGCGGATTTCGGCACGGTGCACCGTTTTGCGTGCGGACTCCGTTTTGCACGCGGGTTTTGGCACTGTGCACCGTTTTGCGTGCGGACTCTGTTTTGTGCGCTGGTTTCGGCACCGTGCTCCGTTTTGCGTGCGGATTCCGGCGGTGTGCACCGTTTTGCGTGCAACTTGTTGTACGAGCTCGGATTGAGGCGTGCCTTTACACTCTTTGGACCTACGCGTCACAAGGATTATCGTCGTGTTTTTGGGGAATTTTCTGAGATTCGCCCGAAGGTATACTTCTTTCCCCTTTGCTGTGCAGAGTATTACAGTTGTGTTTGTTGTGGACTTTCGCGCTCACCGTGTTGTGGAATTTGTAACTCGGCCTCCGGGACTCGGATTTTGACGTGCAGGTACTCGTTTCGAAGGTCTTGACGCGGCGATCGCGTCCGTATTTTTGGTGGATTTTTCAGAGTCCGTTCTGCAGGTGAAAATTGCACATCTTCGGGGCTGGTTTCAGCAGATAGTGTATACTTGGATGTTTTAGCATAAGGTGTAACTTTGGACCTTTTGTTGTACCCAGGAGGGTTCGCGAGTGATTTTGGAACACTGCTAGGAGCCGAGGTTTGCGCGACTTGTACCGTGGATACGGGTTCAGCGGATCGTGCGGGCAGATGGCCACGTTCTTCACCAACCCCAGGTTTGCCTTGGATTGAGCACTTCAGGTGGGTGTTTTGTTCCCAGAACCGATGGACGGTTCTTTAATTCTTGTATTAGAATGCACGCATGTTTAAGGTACAATAATTGTATGTTATTGGGAGGTAAGCTAAGAAGGATGATCGTATAAAGGGAATTGCAAGACTAATATTCATATTAAATATTATCGAGAACTTGTAGCATTCATCTATTCATGATGATGAATTGTAAATGCTTACCTAAGGGACTTACCCTATGTGAAGGACTTTTGCATGCTTGAATGGTCACATAGTTAGGCCACCTTTTTCTGCTGCACTATCATACTGGAATTGACTTAGGAGAAACCATGATTTTATTTTCTCCGGTTACCTAGACATAGGGGATATCATGCTCAGGTTAGAGCAGGGGCTTGGATAGTGTAGTCAGATACTTAGTATTCGGGACGGGCAGGTTGTGATGGCAGGGTATTGCGGCAACCGCAGATTTTGGGCGGTTGACCGGACAGTTGTTATTGCATCAGATCGGGGAGAGGATTTGGGCTTCTTTTAGTGGATGGATCTTTTCCCACTTTGATCAGAGTCGTGATCCAATCATGCTGATTTATACTACCAGGATACTTATTACTCAGGCACCTTTGAGTCCTTGAGACTCCTATCCCCTATCGGTGTTATGCGTAGGCTGGCATACCCGATTGGGCTGGCACCTTTGAGTCATTGAGACTCGTATCCCCTATCGGTGTTATGCGTAGGCTGGCATACCCGATTGGGCAGGCACCTTTGAGTCCTTGAGACTCCTATCCCCTATCGGTGTTATGCGTAGGCTGGCATACCCGATTGGGCAGACACCTTTGAGTCCTTGAGACTCCTATCCCCTATCGGTGTTATGCGTAGGCTGGCATACCCGATTTGGCAGGCACAGCAGGCAGTATCAGTTTTACTAGTGGCCCTAGGTTGAGGGCATGGCAGGCATAGTAGGCATAGTAGGCAGGCAGGCATAGCGGGCAGGCAGACATAGTAGGCATAGCAGGCAGGCAGGCATAGCGGGCAGGCAGACATAGTAGGCATAGTAGGCAGGCAGGCATAGCGGGCAGGCAGACATAGTAGGCATAGCAGGCAGGCAGGCATAGCGGGCATGGCAGGCATAGTAGGCATAGCAGGCAGGCGGGCATAGCAGGAATGGCAGGCAAGGCAGGCATAGCAGGCAGGCATAGCAGGCATGGCAGGTATAGTAGGCATAGCAGGCAGGCGGGCATGGCAGGCATAGTAAGCATAGTAGGCATGGCTGGCATAGGAGGCATAGCAGGCATAGCAGGTAGTGCCAGTGATTACTGGTCTATCGATTGGGTCGATTGTGCACTTCATGTGCTAGTGGTTGCATACCATTCTTTGGTTCTCCCATCTTGGGCATTTAGATAGAGGCTTGATAGCTGTTGAGAGTCTCCAGCTTCGTTATTTCAGTCTTTACGGCTTTGGTTGGTTATTGTCTTTTGAGGACTTAGTGGGCAGACCGTCGGGTCTGGCGGTGTTACCCACTGAGAACTCCCTTTTTGGTGTAGTTCTCACACCCTTTGGGGGTTTTCCCCCTTCTTTTTCCTTCCTCTCCTTTGTTTGCAGAGTCTTAGCAGGTGTTGCTGATTCTGCGGTTGTTGATCGAGGCGAGGGAGTCGCGAGCTAGATCCCTACCCATGTTTGGAGAGTAGCGGTACCCCTTCAGAGGAGAGCTTCAGTAGATAGTTATTTTATTTCCTCTTTTGAGAGACTGATGTAGTGAGGATATGATATGTATTGAGAGCCTGTACACTGATGTATTTATTGGAGGTATCTCCCGGGTTGAGTCTCGACCTTGTATATGAGGATATTGTATGATTATCTTTTTGGGAGATGGACATTGTTGTATTATTTCTAGTTGTACAGTGGTTGATCTAGTTATACGCAGTTTTTATTTATAGCTCTGATATCTTTTAGCTGTAGTACTTTTCTTGCAGGTAGGACGCTTCGCCTATACAGGGTTTGGCATAGGTGGCGGATCTGTTGGCGAGCCCGGGTAGCAGTTTCGACACCGGGGCGTGACAGATTAGAGTGGTATCAAGCCTAGGTTGTAGGTCATGGTGGACTTAGAAACCCTAGGCTTATGGTTTGACCCTTATTT
>JAQNDB010001076.1:0-57336 GCA_029204045.2 Tillandsia leiboldiana
GTGAAACGATGACTTTTGTTTAAAGTTGATCGCATAAAGGATGCTTACATACTTTTTGACTCTGGTTTTTGATGGATATCATGAAAAAACTGTTTATAAATGCCTTATCTTTGTTTTTCATGATTTTGGAGTAAATCTTTTTAATTTCGTGGAATTAATTGGATTGAATGGCATCTGTGTGAATTCTTGTTTAAAGCACTTAAATTGATTTCTTTGATGGAATACAAATCGGTATTTGAAATTTCCAAAATCTGGATTTGTTTCAAGAAATTATTTTTTTTTGCTTTCTGGTACAGGTACGCAATCTGCATTTTTTTTATATACCGGAACTGAGCTTTTATCTCTCTTTCTCTATGAACTAATGCTGTTAGTGATTTCCTTTTGTCTAGTATGTTCACTGTTTGACAATTTGTGAAAAAAGGGGGAGAACAGAAAATAATGATCGTATCACAAAGGGGGAGAACATAAATGCTCAAGACAGGGGAGAACATGGAGAACATGGAGAACATGTTAGAGATGCTCATGATAGGGGGAGATAAAGAAAAGATTGAAAGAGCCGAAAAAACAAAAGAACCAAAAGGACGAATCAAATGTAGATTTAATTTCTAACGACTAACGTTTGATTTTGTTTGGAGTTTTGTTTTGCAGGAATTACATCACTTTAAGACTCCAAGTCCTAAGTCATAGAGTATGTTCTAGGACTGTTTGGTTCAAATGTAATTTTGCTTTATTGGATCTTTCACGCAAAGAAAACAATGTTTTGGTGATGACATTGAGTTCGATTTTTTGGTTTAAGATGAGTGACTTGAGCGCTTTTATGTATTTTTTTTGGTTTGTCACGAAATTGCCAAAGGGGGAGGTTACGGCATTTTGGTGTTGGCATATTTCGTGAGTCAAGTCAGTGAGTTGAGTCGGAGTCTTAAAAGGATCAAATTGTCAATCAGCAATCAAAGACTTAGAGAAGATTCAACAAGAGCTCAAGTTGACACTCAGTGTCTTGAGTCTTGAAGATTGAAGTTGAAGAATTGTGGATCAGTTACATCAATCTCAAGAAGAAAGTATTCAAGAATCAGGTATGGTTAACTAAATAATTGTGGTGATCCGAATACTTTCTTATAGTGTAGAACCACTTGGATGATTTTTAATTGCATAAAAATCAAAAACTGGACATGGGACATGTTCAGGATCCGGATCAGATTGCCAATCCGGATCCCGAAGGGTATTAGTTCATTGGCAAATCCATCCGGATCCAGCCTATTCTGATCCGGATCCCGAACATTGATGTTGCTGAAATTGCATGAACGATCCGGATCGGGCATTTCAATCCGGATCCCGAACCCTTGGTTTTCTGGAATTGTCAATCTCGCTACGACGATCCGGATCGCAGTAAATCCGATCCGGATCGCCGTCCTGAAAATTTCCAGATAAGGTAATTTTTGATTCTTATCTCTTTCCAAGGTTTCTAAACTATAAATAGACATTTAGGGTTTCTCAAAAACGTGGGAGCTACGGCCGATTAATTTATAAAACACTTGAGAGCAACCCTAGAGGCTAGGTTTTTATCGTTTCTTTATAGCCTCTTTTAGGTCAATTCGACGGTTCTTTCAAGAACATATCTTTGTCGAATTGATCTAATCTTTGCTTAGAGATTTCTTCTACGGTTCCTCAATGAGAATCTAAGCAAAGGATCACCATCGAAGTCAATATTCTTATCGACTGAGTTTGCGTCGTGGATTCGACGTGGCATCGTGGATTCGGTGTGCTAAAGGCGTTTCGTGGATTCGAAACGTGTGCTCGTGGATTCGAGTGGCGTTCGTGGATTCGAACGTGTGCAGTGGACGTGCAATCGGTGGAGCGCGAGGTCCGAAGAAATTGAAGGAGGGGTTAAATCCGTGGAGACGGTAATCACCTTGTTATTCTTCTTTTCTTAGTGGATTGTTATTGCGTGGACATCCAACCGGTCAGCGCAAGGTCCGAAGAAGCTGAAGGAGGGGTTGAGTCCGTGGAGTCGGTAATCACCTTGTTATTCTTCTATTCTTAGTGGATTGTTATTGCGTGTTGGTCCCGTGGTTTTTCTCCTGGATTGGAGTTTCCACGTATATCTCGGTGTGCTGTTTTTATTTTCCGCATTGGTTTTTATTTTGCACTGAGATTTGGTTTTATAAGTATTACACCTATTCACCCCCCCTCTAGTTGTTGATAGTACCTATTTAGATCCTTGTGGATCCTATAAAAAACCTACATTGGTATCGGAGCGGGTTTTAGGTTTATCTATCATGATGGGTGAAAGTGGTAATATTTATAGACCTCCTCTTTTTGATGGGACTAATTATGCTTATTGAAAGTGCGGATGAGGGCTTTTCTCATCGCAATTGATGAGCGGGTATGGCAACCGTGGAATACGGTTGGGTGCATCCTGTTGAGGAGTAGGGAATTCTACTACCCCAAAACCTCGCTCTAGGTTGTCCAGAAGAGGAACTCGAAAGATCTTCTTACAATGGGAAAGTATGAACCGTTATTTAACTCTCTTTCCTCGACTGAGTTCACAAAATTTCCGCGTGTGAAACCGCGAAGAAATTTGGGATATTCTCAAAATTACACATGAGGGTACTAATCTTGTAAAAATTCAAAAGCTCCAGATGCTTACAAGTCAATTTGACTCTATTCATATGGAAGAGCATGAATTGTTTACAGATTATTACACTAGACTTCAAGATGTAATAAATACATGTGCTAATTTAGGAGAAAAGATCCCGGAGTCGAAAATTGTAAGAAAGATACTTCGGACTCTCTCCCGAACGGTTTAGGGCAAAGGTTACCGCCATTGAAACCGTTAGTCATCCGGATGAGATGAGTGTAGAGGAATTAGTAGGTGCTTTGCAAACTTATGAAATGACTTTTCCTACTAATCAAGTTTCTTCTTCCATTCTTCTTCTAAGCTTACAGGTATTGCATTCAAATCAACAAAGGAAGAAGATAGCGAATCAAGTTCCGACGATGAAATCTCTTTTGCCGATTTTGAAGAACCATTGGCGCGGATCACAAAGAAATTTCGTCAGAAATTTGGAAGAATCGAACCGATGGATCTTCATCCACGAAACCTTCTAAAGGATCATCGGGTTCTAAATCCTCTACCTCAAAGCTTTGCAAAACCTTCTAAAGAAAAAGAAAAGATGATTTCGAAGGGAAATCCAATGCTATAGATGCAAAGGCTACGACCATTTTTCAACGGAATGTCCTCTCCCGAAATCATATAAAAAGAAGGCTTTGCAAGCGAAAACTTGGGACGATTCTACTTCTAATGAATCGACCTCAAGTAAAGAGGAAAAAGTCGTTGCCTTACATGCTTCTCAAATTCCCTCTTCTAATGTTTGTTTATCATCTTTATCACTGACTCTATTCCTTTGATTTTGCATAAACATCAACATCCGGCGGAGAGTCATCAAGTGAGGGGGAGTCGGACGAAGAAGAACTCTTGAGGCATATCAACAACTTCTTGCGGAATCTAAGAAGATGGCCAAGCACATCAAGAAGTTGAGGAAGCAACGACTTGAGAATCAAGACGAGAATCATGCTTTAAAGATAAACTTCATGATCTCGAGGAGGAACGAGAACGCTTATTGGATAATAATAAAATCCTCCAAGAAAGCTAAACCAATCGAGACGCAAACGCTAAATCACATATGGCAGACATTGTTTTCTTGAAAAGCAGTTTGAGGAGATTCATATCACCAACCAAGCTTTGACCAAGCAAGTTCATGAACTTAAATCCGACATACAAAGGCTTTCAACTGGTTTTAAGAAACTTGATTGTATGTCCGATTTAGGTCAATCAAGCAAGGTTGGTTTGGGATTTAAAAAGAACCAAACTGTGGAAGGCTTCAAGTTCCACAACTAAATTGAAGGAAGAACTTGTCACCTATGTGGACTTGAAGGACATTTGGTGAAGGATTGCCCGAAAAAGAGAAAGGAAGAATTCTTCGGCAACTTCATCTACGGAGCGAACTCAACGGAATCAAAAGACACATCAAGTCAAGGAGTTCACTCAACCCACCAAGGTCCGAGCACAACATCAAATCATACAAGTGGATCATTGCGAGGCAAAGACCTAGAGGTGAATCACAGTCAAAGGCGGACAACCCCGGCCACAACGAATCAAGACAACCCAAAATGCAGCGATTTGGATTCGGAAAGGTGATATCTTTCCTTGTCTTAAGTTCTAAATAGCGTATGACTGTATGTAATGCTTTGATTGGTTTTCTCCTCATATTTTCTTAATCTTTGCATTACATGTTTTTTCAATGCCTTGGTTTTATGTTTTGTTCTTGAACAAAAGGTTTTAACGAACAAGTACATTGAATAAAAGGGGTTTCACGTTCATTCACTCCAAATTAATTTTATATGGATTATCAACTTTACTCCATAATAACAATCTTGGAGCATTGGTCATATTGACTTTAATTGCATCTTTTCACGCATTTAGAAATCTATTATGCTTTTGACATCATAATATTTCGATGTTGCAATGATCATTTATGTTAATTAAGTCATCTTTTAAGTGATCAAAGTCAATTTCTCTCTCGATATTCTCTTGGTATAGTTTTTATCTTATTTGACTGTTTAGTCGAGTATGAATCGAGATCAATATTTGGCTGAATACTTTATATCTTAAATAATTGATAGCCATTGAGGGGGAGTCAAAGAAAAAGTATTATGCTCAAAAGATGTGGAAAGAGTTACATCCCAATGAGGAGTGTGAAAACTACCACCACATGGAGGAAAGAGCTACCACCTCGGTCGTCCGAGTACTGTGTGCAGCTACCACATGTATACCAAAGCAAGGTTTTTCAAGTTTGATTAAATAAAATGCATGTTGAAATACTTGACTCTGTAAAAATTTCAAGGTTGGTATAAGGTGGGATTTTTAATGAAAGATGCTCAAAGAGCCACTCTCTTCAATAAATTGACTAGATACATTATCTAATTTTTCTGGGATGTTAGACATCTATTGATCTTTGTATTTCATTTTCTTTACCAAATTGATGATTTGATAAAGGCATTACGCATAAGATCATGTTAGATGTGATTGAAGTTGTTCAACTTTAAGGGTTTTAATTTCCAGAAATTTTCGTTTCATTTTGAGTATTTTTGATAGATTTGGTATAATCTATTTCTTGTTGCATGAAACGATGACTTTTGTTTAAAGTTGATGCGCTAAAGTGCTTACATACTTTTTCTTGTTTTTATGGATATCATGAAAAACTGTTTATAATGCCTTATCTTTGTTTTTCATGATTTTGGAGTAAATCTTTTTAATTTCGGTAAAATTAATTGGATTGAATGGCGTCTGTGTGAATTCTTGTTTAAAGCACTTAAATTGATTTCTTGATTGAATACAAATCGGTATTTGAAAAGATTCCAAAATCTGGATTTGTTTCAAGAAATTATTTGATTTTTTGCTTTCTGGTACAGGTACGCCATCTGCATTTTTTTTTATATACCGGAACTGAGCTTTTATCTCTCTTTCTCTATGAACTAATGCTGTTAGTGATTCCTTTTGTCTAGTATGTTCACTGTTTGACAATTTGTGACAAAAAGGGGGAGAACAGAAAATAATGATCGTATCACAAAGGGGGAGAACATAAATGCTCAAGACAGGGGGAGAGCATGGAGAACATGGAGAACATGTTAGAGATGCTCATGATAGGGGGAGATAAAGAAGAGATTGAAAGAGCCGAAAAAACAAAAGAACCAAAAGGACGAATCAAATGTAGGATTTTAATTTCTAACGACTAACGTTTGATTTGTTTGGAGTTTTGTTTTGCAGGAATTACATCACTTTAGACTCCAAGTCCTAAGTCATAGAGTATGTTCTAGGACTGTTTGGTTCAAATGTAATTTTGCGTTTATTGGATCTTTCACGCAAAGAAAATCAATGTTTTGGTGATGACATTGAGTTTCGATTTTTTGGTTTAAGATGAGTGACTTGAGCGCTTTTATGTATTTTTGGGTTTTGTCACGAAATTGCCAAAGGGGAGATTGTTTACGGCATTTTGGTGTTGGCATATTTCGTGAGTCAAGTCAGTGAGTTGAGTAGGAGTCTTAAAGGGATCAAAATTGTCAATCAGCAATCAAAGACTTAGAGAAGATTCAACAAGAGCTCAAGTTGACACTCAGTGTCTTGAGTCTTGAAGATTGAAGTTGAAGAATTGTGGATCAGTTACATCATCTCAAGAAGAAAGTATTCAAGAGGATCAGGTATGTTTAACTAAATAATTGTGGTGATCCGAATACTTTCTTATAGTGTAGAAACACTTGGATGAATTTTTAATTGCATAAAAATCAAAAACTGGACATGGGGTTGAGTCCGTGGAGTCGGTAATCACCTTGTTATTCTTCTATTCTTAGTGGATTATTATTGCGTGTTGGTCCCGTGGTTTTTCTCCTGGATTGGAGTTTCCACGTATATCTCGGTGTGCTGTTTTTATTTTCCGCATTGGTTTTTATTTTGCACTGAGATTTGGTTTTATAAGTATTACACCTATTCACCCCCCCTCTAGTTGTTTGATAGTACCTATTTAGATCCTTGTGGATCCTATAAAAAACCTACACAAGGGACGCCCGTTGTGAATTCTGGCTCGAGAGATGAGGGAATTGCGCAATCGGGCCATGCCGTACTGGGTATTGTTTTTATTGGGAAGTTATCACGGGGAGTGAGTGGTGTTTGGGGAGCTGGAGGCGTTATTGATGGATACCCACCCGTGGTATTTGTGACTCCTGGTGGATTTGAGCTAGTTTCGAGGATGAAACTTTCCTTAGTGGGGGAGGATGTGAAGACCCGGAATTCCCACTGATGGATCACTGTTGCCTCTGCAGCTTCTGGAGGCCTATGTCGCGCGTCGACGGGGTTTGTGCACAATTCGGACACAAGAGGGGGACTTCGGGCTTAAATGGATCACGTGGGTGATCAGATGGCCCCGTCGAATGCCTAGAAGTGGTTTTGCGCGCAATGGATATTAAAATTGGACTTAGTACGAAGTTTGGACCAAGGAACACCTTTCCGGATGCCTTCGGCAATTTTTAGAGTTGGAATTTGGCAAAATGGACTTCAGAATTGGACCCGGCGCGGAAAATCGGATCAAGTGGGCTATCCGGGGGCGCTCCGCAATTTTTGGATGAGAATTTGGAGAAATGGACATCGTTTTTGGACTCAGCGCGCGAAATTGCTATGAATGGACTATTTATTTGTTGGTTTTGGAGTCCGGTAGGCGTGCGCATTTTTTTAGACAACGCGGCATGCAAACCGAGGTGTTGGCGCGGCGCGGATCCCGAGGTGCCGGCACGGGGCTCGAGGCACGCGCGGCAGGCGCGTTAGGCGCGCGGGGAGGCGCGCCTTCGGCATGGGCCACGCGGGGGCCGCCACGTGGCGGGCCCCCGTTGGCGCCCGCGCGGGCGCGGGGGCACGCGCCCGTGTCACGGGCGCGTGTCCCGCGCCTGGGGGGGGGGGCACGGTGTCACGCCGCGCATTGCGGCGCCCGGGCTGCGCGGCCGCGTGGTGCGCAGGGGGGCGGCCACGTGGCCCGCCATTTGCCCGCCTGGACCGGGTGCACCCGCATGAGTGCCGTGGACCGGCGGGTGCACCGGAGAATGAGTGCCATGGACCACCTTTTCTCTCTCCCTCCTTTTCTTCTTCTTCTTTCTCCCCCGCACCTCCATTTTTTCTCCTCTTTCCTTTCTTCTCCAACCGAGAGTGAGGGAGAGTGAGGGAGGAGGTTGGGAGGTGTCACGCCCCGGGGGTTGGTTTTAGCGGAAACGGCATTTTTTTTTTTTTTTTGAAAGGTCTCTTTCTTCCCCGGTGCGTGCCCAGACCCGCCGCACATACAGGATCTCTCTGCAAACGGACAGAGTCTCCCCTGTACGTGCACGGCGTGTGGTTGAATACATCTCCCAAGCAAACATAACCATTCAATCACAACATTCAATTTCATACAACCAGTATTCTAAATATTTAAGCGCATGGCCACTTCAACTTGAAAGGATAAATCCACGGTTTTAAAGAGTGCCCACCCGGCACTTAAGTTTTGAAAACGAGTTTCGAAATCAGCATAAACCCCAGGGTTTTGAAAACGGTGCCCACACGACACTTAGATTTTGAAAACGGTTTTCGCAATCTTTTCTTTGTTTTTGTTTCGCTTTTCAAATGGCCAGTAGGAAATAAAGGAGAAGGTAGTGCATAAACAGAAAATCAAATACCGACATCTACGTCGACCCCACAAGGGTATCGGGAACCTCACACATGCCCACAATATAAATGAAAAACCGAAAAGAAAAGGAAAGTATAAAGTTCAGGGTCTCCAACGATCCCGCTGTGTCCGCCCCGTCCTCACCGCCACCTACCTCTCCCCTCGCCTGGGCCCTGTCACGAAGTGGGAAGTCAGTGACTAATAAACGCCGTGCAAGGGAAAATAATAAAAACAAACCGTGGCGACAACCGGAGCAACCACCCTTTTGGGAAGGGGGGAAAAAGTAACCTGTATATCTGCATCCTGTAATACCCGGCCGCGTCGGTCCACTACCGACGGCCCCATACCGTACCTGCAACACCGCGACCGCGCCGGACAACTAAACCGGCGGGTCGCTCCGCTCGCACCTAGGCGCCTCAACCCCACAACTAATAAGGGGCCCCCACTACGTCACCTCGTGGGTAAACACGGGTTCTACGACCTCTTTTCCGGAAAAGCGCACCCTCTGCGGTGGCCAAACCGCGGGTGCGCGTGTGGCAACCTCGAGCCCAGTAACCGTAACCACCATCATGTCAGTATCACAATAAGAATAATAAGAGTAATGAGATAAATGAGGTAAATGAGGTAAAGTGCATAATCGAAAACAAGGTAATACCGCGCGCACACGAAGGTGGCCCGCTGACATATAAGGGTTGAAAAAGAAGAACACCGTCGGCGATCGACGCTAGTCATTATAGCGAACCCACTAACATGCATAAGCTTTCACCCGTCATTACGTAACCCCAGTACACTTAGAATAGACCCCGTCCAATAAGATAGAATTTAGAGGCTAGGAATAAAGTAAAAACAACCCACCTGTCGCCAGTAGAAAAACCACGCTCGGCTCCCCGCGTCCCGGCGCGCTCCCCGAAGCTGCAAGACGGGATCCCCGGGCGGGGAGGTCAAGAACCTTTAAAACGCGAAGTAAGGAAAAGCCCCAACACCGGCCGGCCCCCGACGGCAGCGACCGGACCCCCCCCCACGCGCCGCCGTGCTGTCCGCGCGGCGCCTCGCATGTGCGGGCTGCCCCGCGGCCACCCCGCATGCGGGCGCCCCGCCCGGCACCCCCGCATGCGCGGCCTGCACCGCGCGGTGCCCCCGCATGCGCGGGCTGCCCCGCGCGGCGCCCCGCATGCGGGTGCCCCGCACGGCACCCCCGCATGCGCGGGCCGCACCGCGCGGTGCCCCCGCATGCGCGTGCCCCGCACGGCACCCCCGCATGCGCGGGTTGCCCCGCGCGGCGCCCCGCACGCGGGTGCCCCGCACGGCGCCCCCCCCGCATGCGCGGGTTGCGCCGCGCGGTGCCCCCGCATGCGCGGGCTGCCCCGCGCGGCGCCCCGCACGCGGGTGCCCCGCACGGCGCCCCCGCATGCGCGGGCTGCACCGCGCGGTGCCCCCGTATGCGCGGGCTGCCCCGCGCGGCGCCTTGCATGCGGTTACCCCGCACGGCGCCCCCGTGCGGCGGCACGCCCCTCTCCTTCCCTCTCCGACGAAGATCAAGAAACCCCCCGCACGTGACGAGAAAAAGACAAGAAAAGAAAACGAAAACACGGCTCACCTTGTCTTGGTCGGTACCGGGCGAAGGAGAGGGATCGTCCTCTTCGCGTTCGTCGGATCTTTGCGGGGAGGCGATCGATCTCTTCTCTTCCGCGCCGGCCGATGGAAAGGACGAGGGTTTTTGGGGACCGCTCCTCGTCCACGCTCGGATAATATACGCCAAGGAGGGGGAGGCGAGGTTTAGGAAACCTAATTCCCAAGGCCGACTACTTAGACGTTTTGGGCGTAGTGGATTTTGGACCCCAAAATTAATTTTAACCCCCTCGGGTGAAAGGAAAACAAAAAGGGGTGGTCGAAACCCATACCTCAAACTGGTCGACTAAACTCGATCTGATTGCGGACCAGAGTTCGGTCCGCCCCCGGTAATTGTGTAAGTCACCTGGGTTACGGTACCAGCTTCCGGAATTTATTCTGGGAGAACCGGGGGTCGGAATCCAAAACCGATCGCGCCGCCGGTCTCCGTTTCGCGAGCTTTATTAACCAAAAAATACCCGCGAGCCCCGACCGTCTGCCCAGAAAAATAAGGAAAAATTACCCTCGAACCCCTATTGTCAACCAGACGGTTCAATAAAAATCGACGGAAAGCCCCGAAAGGTAAAAATAAATCCGCGGTTATCACAGGAGGTGTTGCGGCGGTGCGTCGTGGGCCTCGTGGAGCGCGCGAGGTTTTCCGTGGGGAGCGTTTCGGCGACGGCGGCGCAGTCGGGTAGGTCCCGTGTGTTAATTTTACGGTATTTTTGGCACAGTTTTGGATCATCCTTTTGGACATTGGATTTGACCCCTTACTCTCGTGTGTGTTAGGGACCGTGTTTTACTGTGCCGTTTTACTGCGCGGACTGCTGCTGGCGTTTTGGACGCGCATCGTTTTGCGCGCGGACTCGTGTGTGCACCGTTTTGTGCGCAGCGTGTTGTACGAGCGTCGTATCGAGGCGAGCCTATACACTTTTTTCATCTACTCGACGCGAGGATCATCACCGTATTTTTCTGGGATTTTTCCGGGAACAGCCCGAAGGTATACTTTTCCTGTTCTCCTGCGCAATGTGATACAGTTGTGTATGTTGTAGACTTTCGCGCTCACCCCGTTGTGGAATTTGTAACTCGGCCTACGGGGCTCGGAATTTGACGTGCAAGTACTCGTTTCGAAGGTATCGACACGAGGACCGCGACAGTAATTTGGTTGGATTTTTCAGAGTCCGTTCTGCAGGTGAAAACTGTACATCTTCGGGGCTGTTTTCTGATGTTGTATATACTTGCAATATTTTGGATTAAGTGTAGTGTTGGACCGTATTGTTGTACCCAGGGGTGTTTGCATGTGTTGCTAGACCCGATGGATCTGTAGACTTTGATTTCGGGGTACTTTTAGCTGTTTGGAGCCAAGGCTTGCGCGACATGTACCGAGGGTGTAATCTTGGCAGATTTTGGACTGTGAGCGTCTACACTCTTCACCGACTTCAGGTTTGCCTTGGTTTAAGCGCTTCAGGTGGGTAAACTTAGTAATTGCAACTGTTAGAGGGAATAACAGAGTTTATATGCATGTTATGCCTTAGGGGAGGTGTAATAGTGGATGTTCATGTATGGTTAAGATAAGCTTACCTGTGGGAATGTCACCCTCTATGATTGATAGCATGCCTAATTTAATGTGCAACCAATATGAGCGAGAGGTAAGCATGGAAAAGGCCTAGATCATGTGGATTGATGTTTACCTGGTAATTGTACATGCTTGTTGAACTAGAGACTTAGCATGCGATAGACAGATTATATTTATCCCGCACTAGATGATATAGAGATCATACATGTTTATTCAGTGGCCTATTTATGCGAGATTGGTATATCATAGTGGGAGTATTGTAGTATGCCTTGCTACTATATGTTTTACTCTCTTTTATTATTTCCAAGGACAAAAGCATTCTTGTATGGTCATATAGTTAGGCCATCTTTTTCTGCTGCACTACTTATTGGAACTTGACTTAGGAGAAACCATGCTTTTCCTTTTCTCCTTCTTTGTTAGTCAGGTGGTCAGTGCTGCTCGGGTTCGAGCAGGGGTCTGGGTAGTGTAGTCGGGACTTGGTGTATGGGACAGGTTGGATTAGTTGTGGGGCTTTGCGGCAACCGCGGATATTGGGCGGTTGACCGGATATTTATTTATGCACTGGATTGGGTATCTGATTTCTCTAGTGGACAGAGTTTCCCACTATTGAGTACTTTTGCATCTGATTGAGGACCGAGGCTTTCATTAGGGGATGGAGTTTTCCACTTATCGTTATTTGCATCCGATTGAGGTCGGGTCTTTCTTTAGCGGACAGAGTTTTCCACTTTGATCATGGTCATGATCTAGTCCTGCTATTTAGAGATACTTGCGATATTGATGACAGAGATACTTTACTCGTGTGGGTCGCTCCCCACGAGTGCCACTCCGGAGTAGGCTTTAGACTGTGTTGGGTTCCGGTCAGACCGTGTTGGGTTCCGGTCATTTGGACAGGGGAGATACTGAGTTCGTGAGATTGATGACAGAGCAGGCAGTACCGGGTTTTATACCGGTTCATTTGATTGGGTTTATTTCGGTCAGATACTTCTATTGTTGCACTCGTGTCAGGGGGACCGAGTGGAGTCTAGTAGCCGTGTTTAGATCAGTGCTAGTGTGTGTGGGAACCGTCTGGGGATCGACGGTTGTCCCAAGGTCATTGTGAGTGGTTGACCGTTGTGCGAGAGGCTTAGTGATCTTGAGTTTATCCGTTCTGAGAGAGAGCGTGGATTTGACTATAGCCTACATGAGCCACTACTCGATAGCGAGTTAGTCTGTTTGGACGCCCTACGTAATTCCTGCCCGTCATCGGGAGGTGGTCGTAGGTGAGGCGCAGGTTTGACTGGACCAGATGTGGCAGTCAGCTCGATTGGGTCGATTGTGCACTTCATGTGCTAGTGGTTGCATACCATTCTTTGATTCTCCCCTCTTGAGCATTTAGATGGAGGCATGGTAGCTGTTGAGAGTCTCCAGCTTACTTATTTCAGTCTTTATGACTTGGGTTAGTTTATGTCTCTTGAGGACTTAGTGGGCAGACCGTCGGGTCTGGCGGTGGTACCCACTGAGAACTCCCTTTTTGGTGTAGTTCTCACACCCTTTGGGGGTCTTCCCCCTCCTTTTCCCTTTCTCTTCTTTGTTTTGCAGAGTCTTAGCGGGTGATGCTGATTCTGCGGTTGTTGACCGAGGCAAGGGAGTCGCGAGCTAGATCCCTACCCGTCGTTGGAGAGTAGCGGTACCCCTACAGAGGAGATCTTCAGTAGTTTAGCTGTTTTGTTTTCCTCTTTTGAGAGACTGATGTAGTGAGGATATATTATGTATTGAGAGATTGTACACTGATGTATTTATTGGAGTTACCTCCCGGTTGGGTTCAGAGCTTGTATTTGAGGATATTGTTTTATTATTATTTTTTTTGGGAGCCGGACATTGTTGTATTATTTCCAGTGGTACAGTGATTGATTTTAGTTTTACATCAGGTTTTTAGTTATAGCTCTGATATCTGTTTAGCTGTAGTACTTTTCTTGCAGGTAGGACGCTTCGCCTATGCAGGTTGGCATAGGTGGCGGGTCTGTTGGCGAGCCCGGGTCGCAGTTTCGACCCCGGGGCGTGACAGATTAGAGTGGTATCAGAGCCTAGGTTGTAGGTCATGGTGGACTTAGAAACCCTAGGCTTATGGTTTGACCCTTGGTTGACTTCGTGAGAGTCGTGACTTTTAGCGAGAGTCCTGATTGAGTTTTATACCTCTCCCAAGGGACGGGAGGAGTGATTGGCATGTTTATTCTCCTAAGTGATTATGTTGGCTGCAGACAACATAATGCTGTGGAACGGGTGACATGCTTTAGACTTTCGCTGGATCGGGTCGAGCGCTGTTTTGTGTTGTTTTGTGGTTTCGTCGTGGCGAGCGGTGTCTCCCCGACGCTGGGTTTTGACCCGTGTGCATCCTGTCATAGCAGTTGAGCTTAAGCAGATGGTTTTGGGCCGGATACCCGGATTGAGGTCAGAGAACTCCGCACTCAGATGACAGGATTGTCAGAGGCTTATCAGCGGCGGAGTGAGCAGCTGGTCTTGGTGACACAGTTGTCGGAGCATTGGGTAACCCTCTCTGTGCCAATGTTTAGTGCCGAGGCACCGAGGCAGGGTGAATAGCTGACAGCAGAGGAGCTGTGGGACATGATCGATCTATTGAGCCAGATTTGGCAGATGAACCACCCCGACTCGTAAGATTGAGTTTGGAGCCTTTGGAGGCAGAGTCGTGGTTGGTGGTGATGGAGTGATCAATTGAGAGCCTCCCTGTGCTGGAGAGTTTTTGGCAGTTGTTGAACTGCGCGCTCCAGGTTCGAGGGACGTGGCACATAGGATATGTGACTGGGAGTGCCTTGCGCCAGGATACCTTTCAGTTCATTCAGTCCCTCCGTTATAGATTTTGGATCTTGGATACCTTGATAGAGTAGCCGTTGTGTATGGAGCGTGGCGCTGCAGTTCCTTTGGTTAGGGATCTGCCGCAGAGGCGAGTTCTGGATTTTGGCGCTTGGCGCCGAGTGATGGAGGACAGATCGGCCGGCAGAGGCATTTCTGATTTCTTTCTCCAGGATGACGAGTTTCCGAGATTCCGGAGATCGGGTGGACCCCGAAGGCAGCATCAGCATTTATATCAGAGAGGTGCAGCGGTAGCGTGGATTTGTTATCTGCGGAGGACCTTATTCGCCGCCTCAATGTGATCATAGACAGAGGTCGTGCTTCCTTGTGGATAGTCCTGATTTTTAGGCAAATTGAACGACGACCACTTGCTTTTAGCGGATGAATCTGTGCCGCCCGGTTGGAGGGCGCCACGGTAGTGGATCGAGTGTCGCAGGTGGGATTTCTCCACATCAGTCAGAGTTGAGCATGTTCCACTCTTGCATGGCTAGAGGCAGATTTGTTACCACGTACACTAGAGGTACAGGTTCCTGTTGTTGTTGTGCACGTGGAGGAGACTTTTGGATCATATCCAGTGCAGCTGAGACTGCGAGTTACCGTCAGACTTATTGGTAATTGTGGCAGTTCAGTATTTTGACCTGGTGCCTAAGATTGATTGGCACAATGCCACAGAATGTTTGACTGCGGAAAGAGAGGACTTTGATCTTCGGCAAGGCGGACAAGAGGAGGCTTGCTTGTTGAGATTGTTAGAGCACTCAAGTTTTAGCGACAGGGTGAGAGGTGGTTACGGCGGCACCGGGACTCAGGGATATCTCTGTTGCCCACGAGATCCCGGGTGTGATTTCACCTTAGTTGTTGGTAATGCCGCCGGATAGGGAGATAGAGATTGCGTTTGACGTGGTTCGGGGAACCGCGCCACCCTCGACAGCACCTCATTGGATATCGCCTGTAGAGCTGAGAGAGCTGATGGCACAGTTGCAGGATCTGATGGATTGAGGGCTCTGTTTGACCTAGTGCCACGCCGTTGGTATACGGTGGTGATGCCACGTCGTTGATACACGACTGTGAGGGTCCTTTTATGGTTCGAGTGTAGACAGGTCCGGGTGGTATCTAGGACCTTTTGATGGAACTATACTCCGGCAGTTATTGTATAATGCGAGTACCTACTCGGAATCAGACAGCCGAGGACTTCTCCTAGATGGCGTTCAGGACACGGTAGGGGCATTATGAGTTTATAGTGAGGCATAATGGAATGACGAATGCCCTGTTGACTTCAAGGTCTGAGGAATTGTATGTCCTAGTTGTGCTTGGACGGACTGGGAGTAGCGTTTCCCGAGGATATTTTGATTCACTCCCGGAGCGACTTGGAACACAAGGAGCACTTGTGGATGTGCTACCATGCCCGTGTGGATGAAGCGGTATGCCAAGTTATTGAGGTACAAGTTTTAGCTCCAAGTGCATGCCTTCTTGAGTCACCTTATTCTGGCCATTGGAGTGGCGGTGGAATCCGACCAAATGGATGTTATTCAAGTTTGGCTGAGACCAACATTTATTCTTGAGGTGAGGAGCTTCTTAAACATGGCAGTGCTGGGAGAGCATGGCCAATGGATAATGAGACTGATACCAGCGCCAATGCTAGTGTTTCCAGTGTTGGGTTATGGATTGGTGTGTTTTAGGGATACCTCAAATTGTGGCTGTAGAGTTACCGTGGGTTGATCTTCGGTCCACACTTCATTAGTTCAACCCTATGAGTATTGTGGCAGGATGAACCGCTGTTTTGCAGGCAGCTTGGATTCCACAGTTGAGCCTTTCAGTACGCCTTTTATTTCCAGCTTTGATTGATATACCTGGGCGTAGACGATGCCTGCTTGGCTATCAGTTCTGATTACTCAGCATCTTGAGTGGGATTTACGCGGATTGTCGTTGCTGGTTCGGATTTTTGACCGCGAGTTTGGGCATCAGCATTATGATCGCCTTTTGAGCCAGTTTTCAGTCCCGTTCACTGACGGTTTGGTCCCCGTCCGGGTGTCCTTTATTAGTTGAGAGATCGACTCCGACCCGTGGGTCTGTTGGGGTTATGTTGGCATGTTGAGTGACCAACTGTGGCATGAGCTTGTATCTCTTGAGGATCCTTTTTGAGTGTAGCCCGCGGTTGAGTAGCCCACTCGGGTGATTTTGGATCGGGAAGTAACCGAGTGAAGACCCCAGCTTATTGGATGAATGTGTGGGTATGCTTCGGGTTGCCTTGTTGAGATTGACACCAGGATGTGGTTTGGTGCGTGTTGCACTGATGGTTATTCTGTTTCCCCCAGCTTTTGATGGAGCCTCAGTGCTGTTTCACGTCTCAGCTCAGGAGTGTTTTGCTTTTGGATCCCTCGCCCGTGATTGACTTGCCCATTTGAGAACTGTGATTGTTGGAGTACGAGGGACGCCCGTTGTGAATTCTGGCTCAAGAGATGAGGGAATTGCGCAATCGGGCCATGCCGTACTGTGTATTGTTTTTATTAGGAAGTGATCATGGGGAGTGAGTGGTGTTTGGGGAGCTGGAGGCGTTATTGATGGATACCCACCCGTGGTATTTGTGACTCCTGGTGGATTTGAGCTAGTTTCGAGGACGAAACTTTCCTTAGTGGGGGAGGATGTGAAGACCCGGAATTCCCACTTATGGATCACTGTTGCCTCTGCAGCTTCTGGAGGCCTATGTGGCGCGTCGACGGGGTTTGTGCACAATTCGGACACAAGAGGGGGACTTCGGGCTTAAATGGATCACGTGGGTGATCAGATGGCCCCGTCGAATGCCTAGAAGTGGTTTTGCGCGCAATGGATATTAAAATTGGACTCAGTGCGTTGTTTGGACCAAGGAACACCTTTCCGGATGCCTTCGGCAATTTTTAGAGTTGGAATTTGGAAAAATGGACTTCAGAATTGGACCCGGCGCGAAAAATCGGATCAAGTGGGCTATCCGGGGGCGCTCCGCAATTTTCGGATGAGAATTTGGAGAAATGGACATCGTTTTTGGACTCAGCGCGCGAAATTGCTAAGAATGGACTATTTATTTGTTGGTTTTGGAGTCCGGTAGGCGTGCGCATTTTTTTAGACAACGCGGCACGCAAACCGAGGTGTTGGCGCGGCGCAGATCCCGAGGTGCCGGCATGGGGCTCGAGGCACGCGCGGCAGGCGCGTTAGGCGCGCGGGGAGGCGCGCCTTCGGCACGGGCCACGCGGGGGCCGCCACGTGGCGGGCCCCCGTTGGCGCCCGCGCTGGCGCGGGGGCACGCGCCCGTGTCACGGGCGCGTGTCCCGCGCCTGGGGGGGGGGCACGGTGTCACGCCGCGCATGCGGCGCCCGGGCTGCGTGGCCGCGTGGCGCGCAGGGGGGCGGCCACGTGGCCAGCCATTTGCCCGCCTGGACCGGGTGCACCCGCATGAGTGCCGTGGACCGGCGGGTGCACCGGAGAATGAGTGCCATGGACCACCTTTTCTCTCTCCCTCCTTTTCTTCTTCTTCTTTCTCCCCCGCACCTCCATTTTTTCTCCTCTTTCCTTTCTTCTCCAACCGAGAGTGAGGGAGAGTGAGGGAGGAGGTTGGGAGGTGTTGCGGCGGTGCGTCGTGGGCCTCGTGGAGCGCGCGAGGTTTTCCGTGGGGAGCGTTTCGGCGACGGCGGCGCAGTCGGGTCGGTCCCGTGTGTTAATTTTACGGTATTTTTGGCACAGTTTTGGAGCATCCTTTTGGACATTGGATTTGACCCCTTACTCTCGTGTGTGTTAGGGACCGTGTTTTACTGTGCCGTTTTACTGCGCGGACTGCTGCTGGCGTTTTGGACGCGCATCGTTTTGCGCGCGGACTCGTGTGTGCACCGTTTTGTGCGCAGTGTGTTGTACGAGCGTCGGATCGAGGCGAGCCTATACACTTTTTTCATCTACTCGATGCGAGGATCATCACCGTATTTTTCTGGGATTTTTCCGGGAACTGCCCGAAGGTATACTTTTCCCGTTCTCCTGCGCAATGTGATACAGTTGTGTATGTTGTAGACTTTCGCGCTCACCGCGTTGTGGAATTTGTAACTCGGCCTATGGGGCTCGGAATTTGACGTGCAAGTACTCGTTTCGAAGGTATCGACGCGAGGAACGCGACAGTAATTTGGTTGGATTTTTCAGAGGCCGTTCTGCTGGTGAAAACTGTACATCTTCGGGGCTGTTTTCTGATGTTGTATATACTTGCAATATTTTGGATTAAGTGTAGTGTTGGACCGTATTGTTGTACCCAGGGGTGTTTGCATGTTTTGCTAGACCCGATGGATCTGTAGACTTTGATTTCGGGGTACTTTTACCTGTTTGGAGCCAAGGCTTGCGCGACATGTACCGAGGGTGTAATCTTGGCAGATTTTGGACTGTGAGCGTCTACACTCTTCACCGACTTCAGGTTTGCCTTGGTTTAAGCGCTTTAGGTGGGTAAACTTAGTAATTGCAACTGTTAGAGGGAATAACAGAGTTTATATGCATGTTATGCCTTAGGGGAGGTGTAATAGTGGATGTTCATGTATGGTTAAGATAAGCTTACCTGTGGGAATGTCACCCTCTATGATTGATAGCATGCCTAATTTAATGTGCAACCAATATGAGCGAGAGGTAAGCATGGAAAAGGCCTAGATCATGTGGATTGATGTTTACCTGGTAATTGTACATGCTTGTTGAACTAGAGACTTAGCATGCGATAGACAGATTATATTTATCCCGCACTAGATGATATAGAGATCATACATGTTTATTCAGTGGCCTATTTATGCGAGATTGGTATATCATAGTGGGAGTATTGTAGTATGCCTTGCTACTATATGTTTTACTCTCTTTTATTGTTTCCAAGGACAAAAGCATGCTTGTATGGTCATATAGTTAGGCCATCTTTTACTGCTGCACTACTTATTGGAACTTGACTTAGGAGAAACCATGCTTTTCCTTTTCTCCTTCTTTGTTAGTCAGGTGGTCAGTGCTGCTCGGGTTCAAGCAGGGGTCTGGGTAGTGTAGTCGGGACTTGGTGTCTGGGACAGGTTGGATTAGTTGTGGGACTTTGCGGCAACCGCGGATATTGGACGGTTGACCGGATATTTATTTATGCACTGGATTGGGTATCTGATTTCTCTAGTGGACAGAGTTTCCCACTATTGAGTACTTTTGCATCTGATTGAGGACCGAGGCTTTCATTAGGGGATGGATTTTTCCACTTATCGTTATTTGCATCCGATTGAGGTCGGGTCTTTCTTTAGTGGACAGAGTTTTCCACTTTGATCATGGTCATGATCTAGTCCTGCTATTTAGAGATACTTCTATTGTTGCACTCGTGTCAGGGGGACCGAGTGGAGTCTAGTAGCCGTGTTTAGATCAGTGCTAGTGTGTGTGGGAACCGTCTGGGGATCGACGGTTGTCCCAAGGTCATTGTGAGTGGTTGACCGTTGTGCGAGAGGCTTAGTGATCTTGAGTTTATCCGTTCTGAGAGAGAGAGTGGATTTGACTATAGCCTACATGAGCCACTACTCGATAGCGAGTTAGTCCGTTTGGACGCCCTACGTAATTCCTGCCCGTCATCGGGAGGTGGTCGTAGGTGAGGCGCAGGTTTGACTGGACCAGATGTGGCAGTCAGCTCGATTGGGTCGATTGTGCACTTCATGTGCTAGTGCTTGCATACCATTCTTTGATTCTCCCATCTTGAGCATTTAGATGGAGGCATGGTAGCTGTTGAGAGTCTCCAGCTTACTTATTTCAGTCTTTATGACTTGGGTTAGTTTATGTCTCTTGAGGACTTAGTGGGCAGACCGTCCGGTCTGGCGGTGGTACTCACTGAGAACTCCCTTTTTGGTGTAGTTCTCACACCCTTTGGGGGTCTTCCCCCTCCTTTTCCCTTCCTCTCCTTTGTTTTGCAGAGTCTTAGCGGGTGATGCTGATTCTGCGATTGTTGATCGAGGCGAGGGAGTCGCGAGCTAGATCCCTACCCGTCGTTGGAGAGTAGCGGTACCCCTACAGAGGAGATCTTCAGTAGTTTAGCTGTTTTGTTTTCGTCTTTTGAGAGACTGATGTAGTGAGGATATATTATGTATTGAGAGACTGTACACTGATGTATTTATTGGAGTTACCTCCAGGTTGTGTTCAGAGCTTGTATTTGAGGATATTGTTTTATTATTTTTTTTTTTGGGAGCCGGACATTGTTGTATTATATCCAGTGGTACAGTGATTGATTTTTGTTTTACATCAGGTTTTTATTTATAGCTCTGATATCTGTTTAGCTGTAGTATTTTTCTTGCAGGTAGGACGCTTCGCCTATGCAGGTTGGCATAGGTGGCGGGTCTGTTGGCGAGCCCGGGTCGCAGTTTCGACCCCGGGGCGTGACAGGTGGCAACCACCAAACAAGACCAAAACTCGGGTTGGCCAACTCCTGATCAGACCAGGCTCAAACCTGAGGCAACAGCAAGCATTAGTTCTCGGACCCTTCCAGAAGATGTTTGGTCACGGCCAGGCTTGGCGCCGGCGGCCGGAGGCGGTAGATGACCGGACAAACCTAAGCTCGAACACCTTGAGTGCAAAATTAGAGAGCTCGGTTTACAAGGACTCTGGGGTTCGAACAACTTGATGGAGACCTTTAATTAGTGTTTAGGTCCTACCTGTACGGGTGGTCGGAGCCCAGATCGCCGGAGTTGGCCGGAGATGAAGATCGAAGCCGAACTCGGGTGCAATCCTAGAGATCGGAAACCCGACGTTAAAGATGCCATGCAAGGCCACCATCTACCTTAAAACGATGAAATAGACCTACCTGCACCGTTGGCCGGGGTCTGGAGGCGACGGCGAGGCGCGGCGGCGGAGCTCGGTGGAGCTCCTATGGTCGTTAATGGCGGATTCCGGCCGGGTGGCTCCGGGCTGGTGCAACTTGGACCAGTAGCTCTGTCCCAATGCCACGGAGCTTGGTGCAGTGGTGGCCGGCGTCGGGAGGCCACGGCGGCGCCGGACGGCGGCGATCGGCCTAAGTAGAGGAAAGCCGGTTTCTAGGGCTGGCCTGTGCGGCCCCGACCTTTGTCCGATCGCCCTCCAACTTCGTGGAGGAGCTGCAGTCGTCGAGATGAGTCAATCCAACGGGTCTGATCTTGAGCTTGACGGCCGGATGGCGGCGGCGTTAGTGATCGGCCGGAATAGTGATTTCCGGCGACAGGTTGCTCCCGCCGGCAACCTAGTGCACGGCGGCGGCTCGGACTACACAGGGAGGATGCACTCGATGTCAGAAACACCATACAAAGGTCCAAAGCCCATTTAAGAGAAATCCTTTCCATAAGCTCACCTCGCCGAAAACTTCAAGGAAGAAGGTGATGGTCCGCGGTGGTGCACGGCGGCGGCGGGCGTCGGCTTCACCTTGGCTCGGTCGCGGCCACACAGAGGACTACCCAGAGGAGGTTTGGCACAAGCAGTGCTCTGCCCGATGCTCTCAACACCCACCAACCCGAGAAGAATAATATCTTCTTGTTTCTTCTTCTCCTCCGGCGACGGGACGGCGGCGGCCGGTACGCTACCTCCGAGGAGTGCGGCAGAGGGGGTGGAGTCGTTGGAGCTGGCGGCTGGGCTGAGAGCTACGGGGTTAGGGTTTAAAAGAAACCCTAGCCCGAATAGGTTCTAAATTAGTGCATTGTTGCACAATTGCAATTTAGTCCCTCCAACACCGCTATTTTGAGCCCAGTCCTTCACAACACACTAGTCTCGTACTTAGGTCCCTCACCAGGGAGCGGCACGCAAAACGGAGCATAAAATATAGGGTGCATTGCGCAAAATGTCGCATTTTCACTGTATTTCACGTTTTTCGAGGCATTTGTGTCGTCAAGTCGAAAAATGGACTTCGCCACGACGTCCGGCTCGGCGAAACTTATCAGGTAGCGATTTTTGTTTTTCGATGACATGCCCGGATAAATTCTCGGTCCACAATTACTGTACAATTATACAGTATGGCACGCTTCTCGAGACACTAGGATCGTCAAAAGAAAATTCCGTCAGCGCCATTGCGCTCAGAACGTCAAAATTAGCTAGAATCGTCTACTCATACTGCTAGGTTTGGATTTTGGACAGTAAAATGGCCAACGACCGTTCGAGAGGGGATCGAAATCAGGGGTTACTATTCATTTTACTATTCACTTAAGTCGTGGGTCCCACTAGTTTTCTTGCTGATTTCCGGACGATCCGACCGTCGGATCAGCAAACGGTTTATACCATTTCCACTCGATTCGAAGAGACGGTCGCACTGGCGACCTCAGATTTCCGAGATCAGACTCGGATCGAAAAGGCGGAAGTTGCGCTTCGGGAAATTGTGCAATTCGCGCACCGGTATGCAAATCACTAAGGTTTAGATCTGCTTCCTCACCCGCAAACACACTTGAATTTCTCGAGTGCTACAAGTCTAGTGGCTGTGTTAGACCAGTGCTAGTGTTGTTGGGACCCGTTTGGGGATTAACGGTGGCCCCAAGGTCATTGTGAGTTGTTGACCATTGTGCGAGAGGCTTGGTGATCTTGAGTTTATCCGTTCTGAGAGAGTGAGCGTGGATTTTGACTATAGCCTCCATGAGCCACTACTCGATAGCGAATTAGTCCATTTGGACGCCCTACGTAATTCCTGCCCGTCAGCGGGAGATGATTGTAGGTGGGCGCAGGTTTGACTGGACCAGGTGTGGCAGTCAGCTCGATTGGGTCGATTGTGCACTTCATGTGCTGGTAGTTGCATACCTTTCTTTGATTCCCCCCTTTTGAGCCTTAGATAGAGGCATGATAGCTGTTGAGAGTCTCCAGCTTCCTTATTTCAGTCCTTACGGCTTTGGTTAGTTTTTGTCTCTTGAGGACTTAGTGGGCAGACCGTCGGGTTCTGGCGGTGGTACCCACTGAGAACTCCCTTTTTGGTGTAGTTCTCGCACCCTTTGGGGGTTTTCCCCCTCCTTTTTCCTTCCTCTCCTTTGTTTTGCAGAGTCTTAGCGGGTGCTGCTGATTCTGCGGTTGTTGATCGAGGCGAGGGAGTCGCGAGCTAGATCCCTACCCATCGTTGGAGAGTAGCGGTACCCCTTCAGAGGAGATCTTCAGTAGACTAGTTGTTTTATTTTTTCCTCTTTTGAGAGACTGATGTACTGAGGATATATTATGTATCGGGAGACTGTACACTGTTGTAGCTATTGGAGATACCTCCCTGTTGAGCTATGAGTTTTGTATCTGAGGATATTGTATGATTATCATTTCTGGGAGGTGGACATTGTTGTATTATTTCCATTTGTACAGTGATTGATTTTAGTTTTACAGCAGTTTTATCTTATAGCTCTTATATTTGTTAGCTGTAGTACTTTTCTTGCAGGTAGGACGCTTCGCCTATGCGGGGTTTGGCATAGGTGGCGGATCTGTTGGCGAGCCCGGGTCGCAGTTTCGACCCCGGGGCGTGACAGAACCTGAGTTGGAAAGGCTCCAAATTGATTGCTTTCTAGAGAGAGAAGCTCTGGAGACTTAGGAACAAAAGATTGTAGTAAAAAGAAAACAAAACCCTTTTGTTCTATATAAAACCCTAGCCACGATCCGGACTGCCTCAAGAATCCTGTGAAGACCCGAAATTCCCACTTATGGAGCACTGTTGCATCTACAGCTTCTGGAGGCCTATGTCGCGCGTCGGCAGGGTTTGTGCACAATTTGGACACAAGTGGGGGACTTCGGGCTTAAATGGATCACGTGGGTGATCGGTTGACTCCGTCGGATGTTTAGAAGTGGTTTCGCGCGCAATGGATATTAAAATTGGACTCAGTGCGAAGTTTAGACCAAGGAACACCTTTCCGGATGCCTTCGGCAATTTTTAGAGTTGGAATTTGGCAAAATGGACAGCAAATTTGGATTCAGCGCACGAAAATGATGAAAATGGACTACCTACTTGTATTTTTCGGAGCCCGGATGATCCGGCACGGATTTCGAGGCAGAGTTACTGTTCCGGCGGCCGGGGGCAGCGTCGGCGGTGGCGGGCAGCGGCGGAGCGCGGCGGCGCGGGCTCGGGCAGGCAGCGGAGCGACCGCGGGCAGGCGTGCGGGCGCGGGCGCCTCGCTCGGGCAGGCGCGCGGTCCACGGGCCGGCGTGCACCGGAGGCAGGACACGTGGCAGCTTGTGATTTGTTGGTGTTGTGGGCGCGGTCCACGGGGGAATTGTGCGGGTGTACCGTGGACCGGGGGGGGGGGGGGGGGGGGGGGGGGGGGGGGGGGGCACGTGGCGGCCACCGGTTGGCCGGTCCATGTGCGCTCGGTCCACGGAGCCGGTGCGACTGCCTCGGGGCGCGTGCCTGGCTGGGGGCGCAGGCGGCGCTGGCAGCGCGCTCGTGGGCGCGGCAGGCGACGCTTTGACCGAGTGCGGTCCACGTGTTGGCATCTCCGCGCGCCACATGTCGAGCAGCGGACGGCCCTGCACGGCTGTCCGCTGTTCGGGTGAGACGTGGCGGGCCCTGGGCCTTCCGGGCGTGAACAGTGTTGGGACGGGCCCAACACTGTAGCCGCCCGATTCCTGCGGGCGCCCGGAAATTCGGCCCAATAGCCCAATTTCGGGATTTTTGGATCTTTTCGGGTTGAGCCTATAAATAGGCCCTTTTGCTCACCGTGTAGAGCCTTTTCCCGAGCTCTTTGGCCAGTGCACCCTTCACAAAATTTGTTGCTCACCTTGTCGCTCATCTTGTGAAGGAAGCTCGAAATTTTTGGAACGCGCAGCATCGACGACTTTGGCATCGTAGCGCAGAGCGACGTTCTTTCATCAGAGGCTTGTTATCGTCGTACTTCGGTCGGAGAGGTCTACAGAGCTACCCCGATAGTGTTTTTGGACGATTTTGCGGCGTTGGATTCACGAGAGGTATATCTACGATTCATGTATTGTCCACTTTTCTCAAATTTGAGCTTTGTTTGGGGTTCTGGGTACGTTTTAACCCCCTTTGCCGCTGATGGAATTTCTGGACAGCGACACCTTGCCGGATTTTTATCTCCGCAACCAGGGATCGGATGGCGACGTGCTTGTACACTTTTTTCATCTACTCGACGCGAGGATTGTCACAGTATTTTTATTGGAGTTTTCTAAGGCTTGCCCGAAGGTATATTTTTCGCCCTTTATCTGTGCATGGAAATACAGATGTGTGGTTGTGTGTTTGTGAGCGTCCTGTATTGTGGAATTTGTAACTCGGCCTACGGGGCTCGGAATTTGACGTGCAGGTACTCGTTTCGAAGGTATCGACGCGTGGAACGCGACAGTAATTTTGTTGGATTTTTTAGAATCCATTCTGCAGGTGAAAACTGCACATCTTCAGGGCTGTTTTCTGATGTTGTATATACTTGGAATATTTTTGGAATAAAAGTGTAATGTTGGACCTTATTGTTGTACCCAGGGGTGTTTGCAAGTGTTGTTGGACCTGTTGGAACTGGAGAAAATTGGACATAGTGGATTCCGGGTGTTTTCAGTTGTTTGGAGCCAAGGCTTGCGCGACATGTACCGAGGGTACAATTTTGGCAGATTTTGGACTGTGAGCGCCTACACACTTCACCGACTTCGGCTTTGCCTGCGGAAAGCGCTTCAGGTGGGTGCTTTGTTTCCAGAATCGGTGGACGGTTCTCTAATTCTGTATGTTAGGATGCATGCATGTCTAGGGTACTTGGTTTGTGATTGAAGGTAGGTAAGCTTGATAATGATAATTGTATAAATGATCGCAAGAATGATATTTATGATGATTAGTGTAAGCTTACCTAGGATAATGTTGCCCTATGGGATTATGTAACATGCCAAGTAAGCACATCGCCTTTTATGTGGTTGGTTTACGCGTTGGGACAGGATTTTGTAGCTATGTGCGGATTTTTACTCTGAGGAGTCATTATGATCGAGGATTATGGTCAGGTGTAGGCATGTGGTTTACTTTCTTATATCTTTCTTGAGGACATATGCATGCTTGTATGGACATATAGTTAGGCCCCCTTTTATTGCTACACTACTTATTGGAACTTGACTTAGGAGAAACCATGCTTTTCCTTTCTCCTTGTGGTTAGTCAGGTGGTCAGTGTTGCTCGGGTTCGAGCAGGGGTATGGGTAGTGTAGTCGGGACTTTGTGTCTGGGACAGGTTGGATTAGTTGTGGGGCTTTGCGGCAACCGCGGATATTGGGCGGTTGACCGGATGCTTATCTATGCACCAGATTGGGTATCAGTTTTCTCTAGTGGATGGAGTTTCCCACTTATCGTTTAGTTGCATCCGATTGAGGTCGGGTCTTTCTTTAGTGGTTGAGTTTTCCCACTTTGATCAGATTTGTGATCAAAGTCCTGCTATACAGAGATACTTGTTACTGAGATACTTTACTCGTGTGGGTCGCTCCCCTCGAGTGCCACTCCGGAGGTAGGCTTTTCGGACCCAGCCTTGTGTGCCGGTCTGATACTTATTTTGGGATGCGAGCCGTGCGGGCCGGTCCCGCGGTTTCGAGCCATGTGTGCAGATTCCGCTGAGCAGGCAATGCCAGTTTTACTGGTGGCACCAGATTGGGTTTATTACAGATATTTGCCTTATTGTTGCACTCGTGTCAGGGGGACCGAGTGGAGTCTAGTAGCTGTGTTTAGACCAGTGCTAGTGTTGTTGGGAACCGTTTGGGGATTGACGGTGGCCCCAAGGTCATTGTGAGTTGTTGACCGTTGTGCGAGAGGCTTGGTGATCTTGAGTTTATCCGTTCTGAGAGAGAGCATGGATTTTGACTATAGCCTGCATGAGCCACTACTCGATAGCGAGTTAGTCCGTTTGGACGCCCTACGTAATTCCTACCCGTCAGCGGGAGGTGGTTGTAGGTGGGCGCAGGTTTGACTGGACCAGATGTGGCAGTCAGCTCGATTGGGTGGATTGTGCACTTCATGTGCTAGTGGTTGCATACCATTATCTGGTTCTCCCCTTTTGAGCATTTAGATAGAGGCATGGTATCTGTTGAGAGTCTCCAGCTTTCCTATTTCAGTATTTACTGCTTTGGTTATCTTATGCCTCTAGTGGACTTAGTGGGCAGATCGTCGGGCCAGGTGGCGGTACCCACTGAGGACTCCCTTTTTAGGTGTAGTTCTCACACCCGTTGGGGGTTTTCCCCCTCCCCTTCTTTTCTCTCCTTTGTTTTGCAGAGTCTTAGCGGGTGTTGCGGATTCTGCGGTTGTTGTTCAAGGCAAGGGAGTCGCGTGCTAGATCCCTACCCGTCGTTGGAGAGTAGCGGTACCCCTCCAGAGGAGATCTTCAGTAGATTAGTTGTTTTATTTTCCTCTTTTGAGAGACTGATGTAGTGAGGATATATTATGTATTGAGAGACTGTACACTGATGTATTTATTGGAGTTACCTCCCGGTTGGGTTCTGAGCCTGTATTTGAGGATATTGTATTATTATTATTTTTGGGAGGCGGACATTGTTGTATTATTTCCAGTTGTACAGTGATTGATTTTAGTTATACAGCAGGTTTTTATTTATAGCTCTGATATCTGTTTAGCTGTAGTACTTTTCTTGCAGGTAGGACGCTTCGCCGATGCAGGTTGGCTTAGGTGGCGGATCTGTTGGCGAGCCCGGGTCGCAGTTTCGACCCCGGGGCGTGACAAATCCAGTCCGGATCGGCTACCCGCAGGAATTCCTGCGTTCGGGATCCGGATCGGATTGTCCAGTCCGGATCGGCTCCAAACTTTTTCTTCAGAAAACTTCCGAAAAATTCTAGAAAATCCAGAAAAAGATTGTAAGCACTTTTGTGTATCAACTTTAAATGAAAAACATCGTTTCATGTCAAGAGAAATAGATTATGCTAAATCTATCAATAATATCCAAATAATGAAACATAAATTTATAAAAATTAAATCCCTTAAAGTTGAACAAGTCAATTACATCTATCACGATCTTATGAGTAATGCCTTTATCAAATCATCAATTTGGTAAAGAAAATGAAATACCAAGATCAATAGATGTTTGAAATCCCAGATAAGTTAGATAATATATCTAGTCAATTTATTGTAAGGAGTGGCTTTATGAACATCTTTCAATAAAATCCCCACCTTATACCAACCTTGGAATTTGACAGGGTCAAGTATTCCAAAAAGCATTTTATCTAATCAACTCGAAAACCATGCTTGGTATACATGTAGTAGCTGCACACAGTACTCGGACGACCGAGGTGGTAGCTCTTTCCTCCATGTGGTGGTAGTTTTCACACTCCTCATTGGGATGTAACTCTTTCCACATCTTTTGAGCATAACAATTTTCATTAACTCCCCCTCAATTGGCTATCAATTATTTAAAATATAAAGTATTCAACCAAAAATTGATCTCAATTTCATACTCGACTCAATTGTCAAATAAGATAAAAACTAAACCAAGAGATCATTTGAGAGAGAAATTGACTTTGATCAAAACAAAGATGATTTAATTGACATAAATGATTATTGCATCAAATGAATTATTATGATATGCAAAGCATAATAAATTTCTAAATAAATGAAAGGATGCAATTAAAGTCAATAATACTAATGCTCAATTAATGTTCTATGTCTAAGCATAGATAAGGAACAAAAACACAAAACAAAACCTAACCTAAGCAATGATTTCGAAAAGGAATTATTTCAAGGAAAGCATTCCAATTCCCTTACGCAAATGAATAAATCGTTTTTGATCCAAAGGTTTTGTTAAGGTGTCAGCTAATTGATCTTCAGTTGAAATGTAGGAAAGTTGAAGAATATTTGATTCAACTAGCTCTCTTAGAAAATGATATCTAAGTTCAATGTGTTTTGTTTGTGACACCCCCGGAATTTGGATTAGTCCTCTATATAAATGATATAATAGGACTAAATCTCAAACCCGGCTATAGCATTTTGGATGGTAGCAAGATCCAAGAGGAACATGAGAGTTAAGCGTGCTAGAGCTAGAGTAGTTCTTGGATGGGTGACCCCCTAGGAAGTGGGGCGTCACATTGTTCTCGAGTGCAACACAGGATTTTTAGAAATATTTATAGCACTTGTGTTGTCACAAAGAATCGTTACCGAAGTTGCTGAAATCCAGAAGTCGCTCAACACACTTTTCATCCAAATGAGTTGGGTTGAACAACTACCCGCTAAAATATATTCCGCTTCGGCAGTCGAGAGTGCAATGCAGTTTTGCTTTTTACTATGCCATGCAACAAGGCAATGGCCAAGATAAAAACATGCACCACTCGTACTCTTCTGATCATCCACAGATCCTACCCAATCGGCATCTGAATATCCTATAATGTCAAGCGTTGTTCCCATAGGATACCAAATTCCGAAATTCAAAGTTCCTTTGATGTACCGGATGATCCGTTTCACCGCTTTCAGGTGAACCTCCTTTGGTGCTGATTGATATCTCGCGCAAATCCCAACACTAAAGGATATATCCTGGCGACTAGCCGTGAGATAGAGTAGACTTCCTATCATGCTGCGATAAAGCTTCTTGTCTACACTCTCACTAAGAGATTCACTTCCTAATCCCTTATTGCTAGTTCCCATAGGAGTCGGAAAATCTTTAGAGTTTTCTAAATCAAATTTCTTCACCAACTCCCTTGCATACTTGGATTGACACAAATGGATGCCATCATCATTTTGTTTCACTTGCAACCCAAGAAAGTATGTTAGTTCGCTCATCATTGACATCTCAAATTCGCTTTCCATGGTTTCAGCGAATTTAGAAGCATCATTGTCTCTAATTTCACCAAATACAATATCATCGACATAGATTTGTGCCACAATGAAATTATCCTGATAATGCTTCACAAAGAGAGTCCGGTCAGCTCCCCCTCGAGTATAGCCCTTTTCTAATAGGTGCTTTGTCAACCTTTCGTACCACGCTCGCGGTGCTTGTTTTAGACCGTAAAGAGCCTTTTTCAAACGAAAAACATGGTTAGGTTGTTTATAGTCTACAAAACCTTTCGGTTGAGCCACATAAACTTCCTCGTTTAAAAACCCATTTAAAAACGCGCTCTTAACGTCCATTTGAAAGAGTTTGATTTTAAAATGACAAGCAATAGCGAATACAATACGAATTGACTCGAGTCTAGCTACCGGGGCGAACGTTTCATCAAAGTCTATTCCTTCAATTTGTGAGTAGCCCTGAGCAACTAGGCGTGCTTTGTTCCTGATGATGGTACCATCCACGTTTTTCTTATTCTTGAAAATCCATTTAGTACCAATCATGTTGTGTTGCTTCGGTGGCTTCGTTAATTTCCAGACTTTGTTTCGTTCGAACTGATGGAGCTCTTCCTGCATTGCTTCAATCCAGTAGTCATCCGGAAGAGCTTCACCGATGTTCTTTGGTTCTATCATGGAGACGTAACATGCGACTCCACAAACCAACTGTCTCCGAGTCCTGACTCCTTCTTGTGGGTCTCCAATAATGTTAGATTCCGGATGATCCTTGGAGATGCGTAACGTTTGCGGTAACGGAGTACTCGGAGGTACATGTGATGATTCCTGCATTTTAGATAAACTAGAAGAACCATTAGATGCATCAACTTTATCAAAAGAGTTATTATGAGAAGATGCATTTACAGGAGTATCATCATCTAGAGACATATCAAGGGTAGATTTATCAGATGCAAAATGGAAAGTTTCATCTACTTTAACATTTATAGATTCTACCATCGTTTTAGATTCCAAGTTAAATACCCGATATGCTCTACTGTTCGTAGAATAACCCAAGAAAATCCCTTCGTCACTTCGAGAGTCAAACTTACCAAGATTTTCGCGATCACGCAAAATATAACATCGACTCCCAAAGATACGAAAATATTTGATATTCGGTTTTCTACTAAACCACATCTCATATGGTGTATTTAATGTTCCCGGGCGCAAATACACTCGATTAATTACATAGACGGCGGTGTTCACAGCTTCAGCCCAAAAATATAACGGTAAGTTCCGGCTATGAAGCATCACACGCGCCATCTCTTGAACAACTCTGTTTTTGCGCTCAACTACACCATTCTGCTGAGGTGTATAGGGTGCTGAGAATTCATGTTTTATGCCATTGGAAGTGCAAAAATCAATGAATTTAGAATTAATGAATTCTCCACCTCTATCACTTCGAACACGAACGATCTTTTCATTTCTTTCAATCATAATACGATGACAAATCTCATGAAAAGAGTCGAAAGTATCCGCTTTCTCTTTTAAAAATGTTACCCATGAATATCTAGAGAAATCATCAACCAAAAGAAACATATACCATTTACCTCCCAAAGATGGTTGACGAGTCGGCCCTATTAAGTCCATGTGCAGTAATTCCAAGGGCCGTTTGGTACCAACGTGGTTCAAGTTCTTGTGTGCAGCCCTTGATTGTTTTCCCTTTTGACAACCACCACACACAATGTTTTCTTTAAATAAAAGTTTAGGAACCCCCTTAACCACGTCTTTATTTGAAATCCTTGCTAGTTCTTTAAAATTAATGTGACCTAGTCTTTCATGCCAAAGAGTTTCATTATCCAAAGAAACTAGGTTACATTTTTCAGAAATTTTGTTTGAAACAACATAGCAATTATTTTGAGATCTAACCCCTTTCAAAAAGAATACATGGTCCTTATCAGTTACAATACATTCTGCTGAAGAAAAATTAACTGAGAAACCATTGTCACAAAGTTGACTTATACTAATGAGGTTAGTCTTTAGGCCTTCAACAAATAAGACATTGTTCAAAACTGGGCCTTCTAGAATAGCGATTGTTCCCTTTCCAACAATTTTGTAAGAACGACCGTCTCCGAAAACAACATGTCCTCCGGAGATTTTCTCTAAATTTTGAAAGCAGTTTTTGTCACCGGTCATGTGACGGGAACATCCACTATCCAGATACCAAGACGAGTTGTCATAAGCATGTAAAGAAGTATGAACAACAAGACAAGGGAAGATTTCACCTTTGCGCACCCAAACCTTTTTGGACTGTGTCGGTAATGTTCGTGAAGTTATTCTCCTTGGTGAAAGCGTCTTGTTTGATTCATTGCTTGACATCGTCTTGCGAGGTGAACTACCAAGGCTCTTTTCCTTTGAAAAATTTTCCTTTGATTTCCGGGGAGTCACCTTTTTGGTAGTTGTTGCAAGAGGCGCTTGAGTTGATCGTTTTGCTCCCATCTTGCAATTTCTTCTAATGTGCCCTGCAAAACCACAACGAAAACATACCTTTGTTCTTGACGATCCCGAAGAGGGTGAAGTAGGGTTGTTGTCGTTGTATGCTGTAAATTCTGTCGTCGGAGGAGGAGATACCGACTGGGGCACAAAAACTGTTCCACTCGAACTAGGACTGTCTCCAGTTTGAGTGTATCCGAGGCCGAATCGGTTTGTTTGACCAAGACCAAGCATCTTATCCAACTTACACCTTCTAGAAGAAAATCGCTTTAAATCATCATTGAGTTGGAAAATGGTCTTTGTCATTTCTATTTTTTCCTGTCGGGCCTCGGTGTAGGGCTTCAAGAGGTAACCTGCTTTATCAATCATTTTTATATGTTCCTTCTCGAAATGCTCATTTTTCTCTTGAAGTGAAGCATTTGCTTTTATCAGGTTATCCCTTTCCACTTCAAGACCGGTCGAGAGAGAAGTTGCCCTTTTTACTTCTTCTTCGAGATCCTGCAATCTCCCTCTCAACCCCTTGTTTTGCTTAGCCAGTTTCTTTGAATCGCTCAAAAGTTTATGATAGGCTAGAGCAAAATCTTCACCTTCAGAGTTACTCGATTCGTCGTCCGTTGCAGTTTTTTCAACCTGGGAGGAGTTGGACAATGAATCGGATGTACTTGCCATTAAGCACATGAGGGGTGAAGATGTGGACGCGTGGAACGCCGTTGCGTTATTCTCTTCATCACTTGAAGATGACTCATTTGACGTTGAGGTGTCATCCCAAGTGACGGCTTGCATCGCTTTCTTCTTTGACGGATTCTTATTTGGACACTCCGTTGAGATATGGCCGTATCCTCGGCACTTGAAGCATTGGACTTGTCCCTCTGAGCTTTTCTTATCCTTTGAAAAACTTTCTTGCTTTCTTGACTTTTGGCTTGAAAAACCTTTGCCTTTCTTCGACTTTACGAAGGATGGAGTTTTACTTGAATTACCCCTTCGAAAGTTTCGGCGAAATTTTCTTGTCAAGAGAGCAAGCTGCTTCTCAAAGTCCTCCATAGATAGGTTCTCGTCATCGTCTGAGGAGGAAGAATCCGCGTCTTCTTCTTTTGTTGTTTTCAACGCAAAACCTGAAGACTTAGAAGTAGATGCTTTTCCAGAAGAATAGTTAGTAGGAAATGTCATTTCATATGTTTGTAATGAACCAACTAATTCTTCTACACGGATTTCGTCCGGGTGTTTAATTGTTTCAATGGCCGTAACCTTGGAACGAAATCTTTCAGGAAGAGTTCTTAAAATCTTTCTTATAATTTTAAATTCTGAAATTTTCTCTCCCAAGTTAGCACATGTATTCACGATGTCTTGCAATCGTGTATAGTAGTCTGTGAATGATTCATTTTCTGCCATGAAAATAGAGTCAAATCTGCTCGTAAGCATTTGCAGCTTTTGAATCTTCACAAGGTTAGTTCCCTCATGTGTAACTTGTAGAACATCCCAGATTTCTTTCACAGTCTCACATGCCGAGACGCGAGATAACTCAGTTTGAGACAAGGCATTAAATAAGGCGTTAATTCCTTTGCCATTGTAAGAAGATAAGTCAATCTCTTCCTTGGTCCATTTCGACCTAGGTTTGATAGTGTGAACATCAACAATAACTTCAGTTGGATTTGACCATCCTAACTCGATAGATTGCCACACCCGTTCGTCGATGGAAATAAGAAATGCTTTCATCCGTACTTTCCAGTAGGCATAGTTTGTTCCATCGAAGAACGGGGGTCTGTTGATGTTTCCACCTTCAGCCATTGTTTACAACCCTATTCCCGCTCTGATACCACCTGTCGGGTTTATACTGTATGGATCTAAATAGGGGAAAAAACACCTAGAGGGAGGTGAATAGGTGTAAACAGTAAACACTCAAAAATCTTTGCGCAATAAAACCCAATGCGGAAATGAAAAATAACACACAAGATTTTTACGTGGAAAACTCCAAAACCAGGAGTAAAAAACCACGGGACCGATAACACGGCGAAATCCACTAGAATTATAACACGTACAAGGTGATGTAACGTACTCACGCACGACTCAACCTTTTCCATACGCTCCTAGTAGATCTTCTCCGCTCGCTCCGCAACGCTCCTCGAATCCACGATTTGCGTCCAACGCCGAATCCACAGCGTCCAACGTCGAATCCACGACGTCTGACCGAATCCACGGTCTTCACCCAGTAGCACGTCTCGAATCCACGAACGTACCTCGCTCCGAATCCACGAGAGCGGTTGCACCTTGAATCCACAAGGCCATGCGAGTCCACGCGCCGATTTTGGGAAAATCGTTGTTTTTGGGTGGTGATGATCCGCCGAATACTTAGATTAAAAATAGATCGGAAATACCATCTAAGTATTCATTAATTTGATTCTTCTCAAAATCTGAGTTTGAAAAACCTAGAATCAAATTAATCAATATAGATGAAGAAACATAGATTTAATCTAGTTATTTCCTTTCTTCTCTATATGTGGATCTTTCTCTTTTTGACCGTATTTTGGATTACCCTAAAAATGAAACGTAGGGTCTAATTATAGGTTAGAAACCATTGGAAGAAGATAAGAATAAAAAACTAACCTTATCTGGAATTTTTCAGGACGACGGTCCGTACTGGAATTATGGCGGTCCGGACTGTCGTGGCTAAACAGACAATTTCCAGAAAAACTTACCTTCGGGGTGTAGAATACCGGGATTTCGGATAACGCACCGACCTCGTGAGATGGCGTGGTGTGGATAAATTGCCTCGAGCGTGTTCCATATTGGATTACAGATGAGTCGGGTCGACTTGGATCTGCGCGGAAGCCCCAGCTTGATTCGGGGTTTTTCCGGGCTTTGTGCGTCGATAGAGGACTGGTTTGGGAAGCCTCGATTTCCTCCGTAGTGTGCTTAAAATTTGGGAAACACTTGGAGCAGGTGTATTTTTTAATTTCAGCGGATGTCGGGAGGTTCCGGACTGACGCGGAGGACCCGAAGGCGAAAAGTGAGTCGGAACTGACAATTTTGGAGCCGGTTTTTTTTTTGGATTGAGCACCCCGACTCAACGGTTAAGCTTTTTGGGGAGAAAAAGCTGTGGACATATGTATTTTCATATTACAGTGAAGTTCGGGAGGCTCCGGGCAGGTGTGGAGGCCCCGAGGGCAAAAAGTGAGTTGGCGGGGCTTTTGATGGATTAATTAATTAATTATTTAATTAGCGAATTTAGCTTGTGAGGAATCAAGAAAGAAAATTAGAGAATGTGAGAGAGGGATTGGAATTAAGGTATACTTGGGATATTTTTGTGGGTGGTGCATTTATTACGGTCAACAACCACCACACACCCCCTTAATTAAGCCCTCTTAATTAAGGGTGCCATGTCATCGTCCCCTTCCAAGATGCAAAGCAGAGGAAAAATTTAGAAACAGAGGAAATAAAGAAAGGAAGAAAGAGGAAGAAGGAAGAAGAGAGAGAGGGGGAAATGAAGGAAATGAGGGGTTTTGAATGAGCCTTAGTGTTGGATACTCCCTGCTAGGAGCCGTGGAGCCGAGCGGAGAGCGCGAAGGGCGGCGCGCGCGTCGGATTTAAAGATGAAGGTATGTAGCAGTCTTTTTTTTTGTGAAACTTGGTTTTTGTGATTTGAGCTGGGGTTGTGGTGTTGTGGAGTGCTTGTCCGTGTGTGAGCGGGGAGCCGCGCGGGCGCGCAAGGGCGCCGCGCGCGGTCGGCGTTGGTGCTGCACGGGCGCCCATGGGCGCCGCGCGCAGCGGGCTGCGGTTTGTGCGCGCGCGCGCTGGGGTGGGGCCCGAGCAGCGGGCGCGCGCGGCTGGGTGCGCGCTGCGGGCGCTGCGCAGGCCCCGCGCGAGCACGCTGGTGCGCCGCGCTGCAAGCGCGCTGGGGGCCCGCGTGGCGGGCCAGGGCCCCGCGCGGCAGGCCCCGGCGCCGCGCGGCAGGCCCAGGCGCCGCGCGGCCGGCCCAGTCAGCGGCTGCGGCAGCATGCTGCAGCGCGGCAGCGGCGGTTGCGGCGCGCATCGACGAGTTCGCCGGATGCTTTTCGCGCGGCGTTTTGTTGACCGGAGTTGGGTTGTGGCGTCGAGCATGCTTGTGGGCTGAGCTTACTCCCCTTATATTTTAATTTTCCTTCCTCCCTTTTTCCTGGCAGGTTTGTGGAGGCAGTTTGTGCTGCTTGGCCGTAGGTGCGGTGGCTTGGTACTGTGCGGAGCCCGGATCAATTGTGTGGCCGCGGTTCTTCTTGAGTTGGATGGTTATGTGATTGTGGGGAATTTTTATGTTTGTGTAGTGGTTTTTGGAGGGTGCTGTGATTGTTTTGTGAATGTGTTAGAGACTGTGGCTGTGTTTTTTAGAATGCATTTGGTTATGCAAGTGTGTGGTAGGTGTGGCTATAGTTTTGGAATTGCATCAGAGCGTGGTTGTGTGAGGTGTGTGGTGACAGCTTTGGGTGTGGATGGAACTAATGTTTTGTGTAGGCGAATATTTATTCTTTTGGTGTGCACTTTTGGAGGACTTATAATATGCTGTGCGCGTGTGTGTTGGGGAATTAGAAAATTTGTGGAAATGAGCCATTTAATTGTGGTGCAGATTTGTGCTGGAATTTGTGAAGAATTAAGAGAGCTTATGTAAGCATTCTTTATTTTAGGGTGCAATTGGAGCCTTATGGTTGTTAAGTGTAAATAGTGATGGACATGGGAGTTTTTGTTAGTGTGCTGGGTGATGTGTGAAGTGTGGGAGCTGTTGTTGGATTTTTATATAGTCTTTTGTATGCCGGTGTGTGTTGGGAGTACAGAGGAGTTGCATGGGGTGTACAGGAGAGGTATTTTTCCGGGTACGTGGCAGTGTGCGCGCGCGCGGCGCGTGTTTCGGAGTTTCATCCGTTCGAGGTTCCGGCACTTCACCGACTTCAGCAATTGCCTACGAAAAGCGTTCCAGGTGGGTTGGAATTTTCTCCAAAATTCATGGAATGCCCTTTAATGCTCCTGAATGCATTTTGATCATGTTTATCATGTTACTTTCACAGTTTTTACATCTGATAGTTGCCTGGAAATTTTTAGAAAATTATTTAGAACCCCAGATTATTTTTAGTATACTCCTGTTATCATATGACACTAGGCTACATGTTCTGTGGACATTATTTTTGCACCCTGATCGTTTTAAAAATCGGGAAAGCCCGTTTTAAGGAAAAACATCATTTTCAAGGTAGTTTTTAAATTATGAGTTCGCCAGAGGTATGGCATCGTTTCAGGGTGCATTAGACCTCGTGCCTGGGGGCCGAGGGGTCTCCTTTTTGAGGTTTGAGATGAATTATAGTGTCATTTGATATTTGAGCTTCCTTATGGGATAGTGAAATTACTCTAGATCATGGGTCGTATTCTGATTTAGTGGTGGAGGTGGTTCTCCCACTTAGCTTCGAGGATTTTGGGGTTCCGGCAGATCGAGTCGTGGAAGTTTCCCGACTCAGCCATGGTCGTGCATTATCAGATTGAGTCGTTGAGGGTTCTCCGACATAGCTGTGAGAGTGTTTGGGCTATTCATGTTTGAGTCGAGGTTCTTTTCCGACTGAGTTGTGTTTTCGAGCTTTGAGATACCGATCTGTTTGATCGTGGATTATAGCCTGCATGTGCCGCAAATTTGAGACAGTGAGACAGATGTGATACTTGAGTTCGGTGGGGTCGCTCCCCTCGAGCTACGCCCCGGGTGCGATGATGATACCGAGCCTGACGAGGCTACGATGTGGTTATGCGCCTAGTTGATTTACTAGTGGTCGCTTGATACCCCTGGCCGAGTTACCATGGGGTCACTTTGTGTGAGATTGAGATAGTCGGTTTAGGACGCCCCACGTAAATCCCGTCCTCTTGTGGATGCGTGGTAGTGGGCAGGTGCGTTCCTAGACGACAGGCGCAGGCTGGACTGAGCCAGTTTTGGCAGTCTTTGAGATTGGGTGTTATGAGCGGGTAGTTACATATTATGTTCTTAGATGGTTTCTCCTGAGAGCATTGGTACTGAGGCATTTTAGCAGTAGCGAGAGTATGCATAGCATGTTTATGATAGACTTTCCTTTTGAGCATTATGTTTGAGACTTATTAGCTGTAGTTTTCCTTCAGCTTATCTATCTATCTATCTATCTATCTATCTATCTGCATATCTATCTGTTCTGCCTCCAGTAGACTTAGTGGGCATACCGTGGATGTTGGGACGGTACCCACTGAGATCTGCCTTCTGCAGTAGATCTCACACCCGCTGCGGTGACAGGTTTGAGGCAGCTGTTCCGGCTTGGTTCGCGCGGAGACAACAGATCGAGGTGAGGACGCGGCCGATTAGTTCCTTACCAGCATTGAGAGTCTGAGGTAGTTGTACCCGGTGTATTTTATGTTTCCACTTTTGTACTGGACATTCTGAGAGACTTGTGAGGATAGTTCTGGTATTATTCTTGTGAGACTTTGTACTTGGAGGGTTGTGTTTTAGTGGTGATTTTCTATTCCAGATGTTCAGTTTATTCTATAGCTTTTGGTTTTAGTTTCAGCTCTGATACATGTTTTTAGCTATAGATCTGACTTGCAGGGTAGACGCTTCGTCTGTGCGGCAGTTTCCGTACAGATGGCGGATCTGTTGGCGAGCCCGGGTCGCAGTTTCGACCCCGGGGCGTGACAGGGGTCCGGACTGAAATACCACGGTCCGGACTGTTCATGCAATTCCTACAGAATCCACGTTCGGGGTCCGGACTGAAGTAACCCCGATCCGGACTGGAATTGCGCATGAACTACCCTATGTTCGGGGTCCGGACTGTAGTGCCCGATCCGGATCCTGAACATGTAATATGTCCAGTTTTTGATTTTTATGCAATTAAAAATTCATCCAAGTGTTTCTACACTATAAGAAGTATTCGGATCACCAAGAATATTTAATTAAACGTACCTGATCCTTTTGAATTCTTCTTTCTTGAGATTGAGGTATATGATCCAAACTTCTTCATCTTCAATCTTCAAGACTTAACCATTTTCACGAAATACGCCAAAACAAATTCCTTAACAATCTCCCCCTTTGGCGGTTTCGTGACAAAACAGAGAATCCACTTAAGAAAATTTAAAAAGATATTTTTGTTGCTATCACCATACAACAAAAATTTACATTTGAGAACCAATAAATAAATACATGAGACAAACTCCTAAAACAGACTCTAGACTTAGACATCTGTACTCTCTGCAAAAAGAATCATTCTTGACATAACAAAATCGTTAGATACCTCAAGAATGTTTTGCATTAAAAAACCAAACAGAGATAGAGTTTATATTCACCATGACATTTATGAACTCAGATATGTATTAAGATTTCATAATCAGAAATAGACATATCTTCTAAGCATTAAAAATCCAAATGTCACAGAACTTGTTAGTAATCAAACAACTTGTTAGTAATAATACATGCCCAAATAGTTAGTCAAATAGTTAGTCGAAGAATGCATGCAATCACAAAACAAAACCAAAAGTTGCTTTGATACTTACCTTTCATAGTTCAAAGTTCATAGTTCTCACAAACATGTTCAAAGTGCACAACCATTAGTCGATCATTGTTCGTTCGATCATTGTTCGTTCTCTCTCCCCCTTTTTGTCACAAAATCAAGCCAAAATTACAAAACAAAAGGAGTTAAAAGTTCAAAACAAGAAAATGTGAGAACTAAACTAAAGAAAAGCTTGAAAAACTTGCAAAACAAAGTTAAAGATTAGAACAAAATAAGATTACCCAGAATCCTCAGAACTAATGCACCCGAGTTTTTCAAAAATTTTCTTTATTCGCTTGTTCATTGGCACTTGTTCCTTTTTAACGTCACAAATTTCTTCCTTCATTTCGATAAACTCATTTGACATACGTTATTGCTCGGAGGAGAGACGCGGTTGCTCTCTATAAATTGAGGTAACCGATGCGTCATCGTCTGAAGTCGAAGGAGGTGCAGGTCGTGTGGCAGGTGCTGGTGGGACTGAAGCTGTAGCTGCTGAAGTTGAAGGTATGCGTCTGAGAGGAGGTGAAGGAGGTTCATCTCGTTTCGTTGGTAGGGACTTCACGACAGTCGTATCGTTGATTGTTCCCAGACTATGCATATAAGTTGATGATGAAGTATCAACTTTGAATTTCTTCAAAATTCGCATAATTATGATTGGGAAGGGAAGTCTCTCTGTGGGATGAGCATGTTCCACATACCGTGCCATCCTCGACCATATGAGGAAAGGAATGTTAAAATTAGAACCCAAAGCTGCTGCCGGGTTTCCAAGGAGATAGAGGAATAGCATCCGATCCCATCAAAGAACTTTTGTTTGCATGTTGGGAAGAATGTTGTAGCAAACAACAAAGTTGAAGTATCGATACTCCGGTCGAAGTTCTCTTGAAAAAGACTGAGTTCCCCGTCGACTGAGTATCTGGCATACAAATTCCATTCACGACCACTCTCCATGAGGTGGTGGAGTAAGCATGACCTTTTAGGTAATGACTTCCTTCAGCGCTGGCCTTCATCCCCAAAACTTCTCCAATCAGTTGTGGAGTGACCTTGATCTTAATGTTTCTAACCATTGTTTGAAATTCTCGCCGTCCGTCATCCTGATCAATCAACTTTGATCCATTCTGATAAAACATCCTGACGGAGTGAAGACAATATCCTGTAAGGTCAGGGAAATGACAGATTGGGGCAAGACCCGCATTGTCAACAAGAGTGCCAAAAAGGGCGGATCGCTCCCTCAGAGCTTTGAGATTAACATGCCTTTCACCGATGCATTCCCTCTTTTCGAAGTCCTTAATTCTTTCTGAGCTTATAAAATCTCGTGGAGGAGGCTGGCTTGCTAGTGGCTCCTCAATGGATATCCCTCGAGCACTCCCTCTTTTGCGTGCAACGCTCTTTCTTTTTGTTTTGAGAGGAGTTTCCTCCATTGGAGCTTTGCCTTTTTCTGCGGCAGTTGGCGGTGTCTTTGCCTTTGATGATCCAGCAGGGGCTTTCCCCTTTGAAGTAGCAGGTGCAGTTGCTTCTATCAATAATTCATCCCAGTCAATGGATTCAGTTTTTGATCCTGAATCCGAGTCCTGTCGACCCTTCTTAGCCCTCTTGGGCTTGTTAGTTGCTCTTGTGTGAACCATTGCAGTAAGAAGAAAAATTATCCAGGTGATCACCATCTCTGCTATTTTTGTGAAAGAGTGTCACGCCCCGAGTTCAAAAACCAGCGTCTAAATTTTTTTTTTTTTTTTTTTTTAAAATCAGAGTTGCAAACCAGCCAGGGCGCAACAGACCGCCACATATATTATCAGAGTCCCAATCCCACTGGGGATTGAGCCTTTTCTATATATGCACGGCTAGCTTGGCAATCAACAGAGTACTAACTACGTACCACTAATATAACACGGATAGTAAATTACACAATTACAACAACTTATTACATTTGCCTTGTTACATCAAATAACTAAATGCTTGGCTATCGGCTGTCCAGGGTCAAGCTCTATCTCGTGATCTCACCAACTCGTCCCGACATCTCAACACCCGCTCGACCTGAAAAACAGTCACCCGAGGGTGTGAGACACACCGGAGTGTATCGCAGTGGACACGACGAGCCGAGAAATAGCAGATCGTACCTACTGGTATACAATGCTAGAGGATAGTAATAGATCAGGGTTAGGGTAAAGCAGATATATAACTGGTGCTGTAAAGAAAGCAAAACTCATAATCTGGGTACAAGCATAGGAGATAATTTTAGCAGAATTTAAAACATGTATCAGGATAATCAACACATCAAGGAGTTAGGACAATCAGCAAGATAACAATGAAACTATAATCAAAGGCATCACATAGAATCATATAAAGGTAGATAACTAGAAGCCAGATCAAAGAATCAAAGAATCATGTTAAAGCAACTTAACAACACATGCATCAAATAGATGAAAATGCAAAGACCCAATCACAAGCTACCATATTGGCCTTCACAAGACCTCAGGCAAGGCTGCCCACTTGGCACCACCTGGTTGACATTCCCTTCACAAGGGTCACGGGTTGCCACAGCTAACCACTTTACCGGTAAAGAACATCGCTACGGGTAGCAAATCCGCTGATGTTCGTGAAGTACAACGGTGCGGGCGAATCATATGCAAATGCTCAAGCTCACGGTCCACTGACCGGGTAATCGGCAACAAGCCGGGAAATCCCCACTGGGATGCAATGACAAGATCAACTGAATCTCAACACTTATGCAAGAACACTCAGCAATAAATCTCAACTCATATGCAAGATCAAGGCAAATCTCAACTAAGCAGAAGCTCACATATAAACTCAACTCAACCACACAAACCAACCAAATGATACAAAACTTAAACACATATTTTTAAGAAAACTGTTTTGAAAAGTCCAAACCCCGAAAAGCATTGCCCTCGTCCTATCAAACAAGAACAGACTCAGGCGACACTACGAAGCTTGGGTTTCCAAACCTCGTAGAGCAATTGCCTTTGTCCTATCAAACAAGAACAGACTCCGGCGACCCTACGAAGCTCGGTAAAAACATCAGTTAAACAAATCTATGTGCTCAGCAGTGTTTCATTTGATCGACAGGACAAACAGGCTTACTCATCAACCATGGAAATGTTCCAAGATAAGATATAAATACCAGAGGCACTAAGAATAATCATGTAAGGCAGAATAGAACTGATAACAGGCATGGCTCAACATCTCACCCAATCAGACAGACTAACCCCTTATGCAACTAAACACATGTTTTTAAGAAAACCTTTGAAAACAATAGGTTTTTGGGTCCCAACCCTCGTAGAGCGTTACCCTCGTCCTGTCAAACAAGAACAGACTCAGGCTACCCTACAAGGCTTGGTAAAAACATTTATTTTAAAAGATCATGTATTTAGCAACATAACGAGCGAACAACAAGGAAGCAGGTATAAAGCAGGCATAAGGTAGCAAATCACTGAATCAATGGAAAGGCAGGCTCAAGCATTAATAGACTGATATAATAATCAAGCTTAGGAGTGCAACTACGAAATGGCCAATTAGTCAGAGCAACTAACAGTAATATATATTGCAACCAAAGGCAGACAGGCTCAAAATAAACTAAGTTACCAAGAACAGGAGTCCAACCAATATCGCACCCCAGAGGGCCGAACTGATAAAACCCGGACCGAAGATAACCCACCTGACAAATCGCAGGCGACTAAACCGTATCCACTGTATGCTCAGAACCAGAGGCACCGAATAAACCTGAATCAATCATATTGATCAAGGATCAACTCATACTCTAACTTATTCCAATTCAACTTAAAACCCAGATCAATTTTAAAACCTCTACATAGCCATTTTGCATTTTTGTTTCTCCGGGACTTCAAAATCAGTTTTTTAACGCGAGCATCGCGTTCAGTGACCCCAAATTAGCCAGGAGTACACTGCCGCGGCTTCGCTAACAGCCCGGAACTTAGTTTTGTTCCAACATTAGTTTAAAAGGTTGATTACACTATAACTTTTAATCTAAACCTCTTTTAATTACACTTTGTATATGAAAATGTCTTTAAACAGTGCAAGGACACTGGGGCTCACCTCTTTTGCAGCCCAGACCTGCTGGTTCAACCAGAACCAGATCCTTGCAATCATACAAGTTTTTATTGCTCCAAATTTTAATCCACACAGACCCATCTTGGCCTGAAGTGAGCATCAAGCTCAGGGAACATTTCTAAGCAACTTTGATATTTATATCTTTGTCAAATTCCAATTAAAAGTTCATTGTGGCATTTAATCAAACAGGTCGTGTGCACAAATAATCCACATACAACATAGCCAAATTCAAACTTGGTTCTCTGCAAATACTGGACCAGAAGGCATATAACTTGGATCATTAGATTCTACTAAGTCTCTGGAGCAACTCCCATCAACCTGGAGCAAGCCAGATGCCAAGTTGGCCGCGGGCTCAAGGAAGAAGATGATGACTCCTTGCTTTGAAATTCGTGATGCTTCAACCAGAAGCTCTGGGACCAAACCAAAAGCACCAATAGGTGCAAAATACTTCACTAAAGCTTCCTGTGCCCATGCCCGGTCGACGGGGTGCGGCGGCGGCGGCGGGGAGCAAAGCTCCATTTCGAGCTCAACCCCTCTAATGGTGGAATTTAAAAGAGGCTATATGAAGCCTTCCAACTTGGATAGAAGGTTCCTCTGGTCCATACAAAGCTTCCCGACCAACCCTCCCCGGCCGGAGTTGGCCGGAGCGCCGGCGACCACAAGTTGAACCCATTTCGGTTCAAACTTGGCCGCGCCACCTCCAGTCTGCATGGTTGCCATGCAAAGGCATGGTTGGACTCTAAATGGTCCCATGAAGCTTCTTGGCCATGTGCCCGGCGGTGGGGAGGCTCGCCGGCGCCGGAGCACGAAGCTCGGTCGAAGTGAAATTTTCCCAAAAACTAGGGCATAAATCTGCCATTGATCCGCTCGATCATACTCCACCAAATTTGGTGAGGTTGATCCTCATCCCCTACAGTCCATGCCTACCAATTTTAACCCGTTTTGGTCCATCGGTTGAAGAGAACGACCGCGGCGGAGCAAACTTAAGTTTCCGGCGAGATCTCGCTTCCGCCGGCAAACCAGTGTACATGGGGAGCTCAAACTTGGCTCGAAGCATCCTAAGGACCTAAATAATCTACTGCTAGTGGTCTCGGGCTCAAACAAACCGTGGTTTGAGAGAACCTTACCTTGGCCGGAGTTGATGAAGAAGGGATGAAGCTGGTTCTCTTCCTCCTCCTTCGCGCGGCCAAGGAAACCTCCCAGGTTGCACCACAGGCACAGGGGAACTCCTCAGGGACTCCAAATCCAAACTTGAAGAAGCTTGGTCCCAACCTTCTTCCTCCTCTCTCTCTCTCTCTCTCTCGGGTTCCTCTCAATGGGGTGATCTCTCTCGGCCACCCCAGCATCCGAGGCTTAAGAGGAGTTACTCTTGGGAGTTAGAAAAACCCAAGAGCCTCTCTTGTAACCCCCCCCCACGAGGGAGCCCAAAAGCCCAACAACTCTTTGCAAAAAAAACCGACTCAAACCCGGTTCAGACCTAACCCAAGCCTCCGGGGTCTTCACAGTAGGTACAAAATGCACCCAACACCCCTTGGTTTAAGCCCTAACATTTAGGCACATAAAATAGTAGGTTCTTACACAATTTAGTCCAATTTTCAGCACTTTTCACGCATTTCGAGACAAACTGTTCGCCGAATTGCGAAGCGGACTTCGCCACGACGTCCGGCTCGTCGAGACCTGTCAGGTAGCGTGTTTGTTTGGTTTGTTCGACGCTCGGATTAAAAGTCGTTCCATAAAGTTCGTCGAATTATCGCGCGTGGCACGCACTTCAATGCACCCGGGTCGCCAAACGCGAAATCCGTCAGTGCCATTGCGCTCAGAACGTCGAAATTAGCTAGGTTCCATTACTCATACCTCTAGGTTAAAACTCTAGATAGTGGTTCGGCCATTAGTGAAAGCGAGGGATTAAAAACTCGAGAGTTACTATTCACTTAAGTCGCGGGGCCCACTTTTGATTTCTGATTTCTGGAAGATCCGACCGTCGGATCGAAAACATATGAATATTCAACTTCTATGTTTCGACGAGACGATCGCAATGGTGATCTCAGATTTTCCAGATCAGACCCCGATCAAAAGTCGATATTTCTGGGCCCACTATTGACCCACTATCTCTCCACTTTTGCCAAAAATTAATAATTTAACATCTTTAAAAGCAAATAGAGGGTTTATAATTCTGGATTACTACATCACCCACAACTTCTTAGAAGTTTCGTCCCCGAAACTTAACAAAACATACTTTTAGTAGGTCTCTAATGGATTCACGATAGTGACAACTAGTCACAAGACATCAATAATTTTCAAGGCTACTAGGTTAGACCCAATCTGAATATTCCCCATCACAGGGCAGAGTATTTCTCAATTCTTTCGAAAGTACGTTGTCGGCCGCCAACGTGCTTACCAAAAGAAAGGCGAAATACCATAGATCTGTCTCCAACTGTAAGAACTCGAAATATTTTATTTTTAATAAATAGTCAAGAAGGTGAAATTTTGACCTGGTTTTGATTTCAGAGACCTATGTTGTTTTATTTAGTCAATTGCCAGTGTGCGAGTTGCACGTTTTACGAGACAAAAAGGCTACATTCCAATCCGGACATGATCTTGGAAATCCGAGTTGACCGTTGCGATCGTCTCGTCGAACCGAGCGAGATTCATATTCAGCACTTTTCGATCTGACGGTCGGATCTTCCAGAAACCGATGAAGAAGCAAGTGAATAAACGCAATCATTGTAACAATGCCCGTGCACAGTGTCACTTAAGTGGCCACTGTAGATGAACAGTAAACCTCAATTTCGGGACTACGGCGGTTGCAACGCTGACCAATTCACTGTTCGGAATCCGAAAATAGTGATCCAGGTAGTCATTTCGAACGGTTTCGACGTTCTGAACGCAATGGCGTAGTCGAAAATTCTGTTTGACGACTCTGGAATCTCGAAAAGCGCGAAAACTGTATTTTGACACAGTTATTATGGACCGAGATTTTATCCGGGCAGTTTCGCAAAAATCAGAGATCGCTACCTGATAGGTCTCGTCGAGCCGGACGTCATGGCGCAGTCCATTTTCCGTTTCGGCGACCGGTTTGCCTCGTAAAGCGTGCCACTGCATGAGGAGGGACCTGAGTGTGAGACTAAACTACTGGGAAAGACTCAGCTGTGAATACCAAGTATAGAAGGACTACATTGCAATTGTATCAAACCCTATATATATATATATATATTGCGTACGGGCTAGGGTTTGCAAAGAAACCCTAAAGCCCTCAGCCCCAGCCGCACCCTGCAACCACCTCCTCTCCTCAGCCGCTCTCCTCGGACAACCCCGCACCGGCCGCCGTGGTCCCCCGTCGCCGGAGAAGGAAGACCAAGAACACCTTTGGTCTCGGGTAACTCGGAGGGAGGGTGCTCAGAAAGGTCTGGGAATGATCTAGACCTAGTCTATGGAGTCCCTCGTGAAGCCGCATCCGAGCCCGAGTGGTCCCGGCCCGAACCGCCGCCGCGCGCCGCCGCGGCCAACCCCTTCTTCCACGGTTTTCCGACGAGGTAACATCTTGGAACTTTTCGTTTAGTCTGGGGTTCTAGGCTTAACCATGGTGCTCCTGACACCGAGAGCATCGATCGGATGCAGGCTGAGCCGGCGCCGCCGACCTGATCGCCGGCGGGAGCCATCCCATCAAATTATCACTTTCTCGGTCGATCTTCAGCGCCGCCGTGATCCGGCCGTTCAACCGAAGATCAGCACCGTTGGATAACTTCCTCTCATCGACTGCAACCTCCCCACAAGACCTCGCCTCGATCGGATCAAGATCCGCACCGATCAGAGCTGCCCTAGAAACCCGATATTTGGCATCTGGGCCGACCGTCGCCGTCCGGCGCCGCCGCTGCATCCCACCGGCGGCCACTGCCACCAGAAGCTTCCTGGCGCCGAGTGGAACCTTCCCATCCAAGTTGCACCAGCCCGGAGCTCCGCCGCCGGATTCCGCCATTAACGGCTGTTGAAGCTTTCCCGAGCTTCTCCGGCGCCGCCTCGCCGGCGATCCTCAGCCACCGGGGACCCATCAGGTAAGCCCCTGTGGTGTGTAAGAGTCTCCCCATCATGTTGCATGGCCCCCCTAACGTCGGGATGATGATTCCTTAGGTTGCACCCGAGCTCGGTTCAAGCTCGAGCTCCGGCCATCCCCGGCGCTCCGGCCTCCGGCCAACTGCACAGGTAAGATCCAGATACCTCTAGTAAGAGCTCCACGATTTTATTTTGGCCGAAATAATCCCTACAGAACAGGTCCTTGTTTGCTCCCGAGCCACCCTTTTCGGGCTCATCTCCGGCCGCCGCCGCCTCCGGCCGCCGGGGCTCGACCCAGTTTGGACCAAGACACTCCTGGGGACCTCCTCTAATCTGTGCTTACCTCTGGTGCAGAGCAGAACCCAAGTTGCTCCAAGAAGAACCCAAACCGAGCCTTTAAGCCATTTGTGAGGTTGCTCCGGCGACTGTTCCGGCCACCATCCGGCGCACCTGAGGTGAGCCCCCAACTATGTTCATCCCTCTGTACATGATGCTCCAGCTAGCTGTGTATTTGGTCAAATAAATAGCAAGTGCTTACATAATTGTTTTTGAACTAAACGTCTATTGGGCCAACTTTGCCCTCGGGTCCTGTGCTAGCCCAAACTTGTGAGCACGGCCTGGGTCTCGCCGTAATGAACATGCTGAAACTTACGGCGTCAATTTTGGACCCCCGGATTTCTTGAACGAGTCAAAACGGATAATAAAATAGGATAATAATGCGAATTGAAATATACTACGGACCTAATTGCAAATTAGACACACAGGCTGACTTTAGACAGTGTTTTTACACCACTAGACACTTTGTTAGAGTCCCGTGGACTCTCGCTAATCGGAAATCGGATTTGTATTCAATAAATCGACGACATTGCTCCTTATTAGCATCGCATTACTGTTGTGTCATCGGGATGGGTTTGTGTGAGTCCATTACTGATTTTAGCCCCTTGTTCAGGGCCCAGTTGTTCAGCACCAGCCTCCCGGCAGTCTAGCGGGAGTTCGGGATCGGCCTACATTCAGGTGGGTTGTGTTTACTTTATTCCTAGCCTCTAAATTCTATCATGTCGGACGGGGTCTATCCTAAGTGTACTGGGGTTGAATAATGATGGGCGATAGCTTATGCATGTTAGTGGGATCGCGATAGTGATTAACATCAGTTACCGACGGTGATTCTCTTTTAACCCTTATATGTCAGCGGGCCACCTTCGAGTGCGCGCAACATTACCTTGTTTTCGATTATGCACTTTACTTCATTTACCTCATTACTCTTGTTATTTATATTATGATGCTGACATGATGGTGGTTACGGTTACTTGGCTCGAGGTTGCCACACGCGCACCCGCGGTTTGGCCACCGCAAAGGGTGCGCTTTTCCGGAAAAAGTGGTCGTGGACCCGTGTATACCCACGAGGTGTCGTAGTGGGGCCCCCGTTGTGGTGGGGTTTGAGGCGCCAAGGTATGAGCGGTGCGACCCGTCGACGTTGATGCTCGACGTGGTCAGGTTTCATTGCAGGTGTTCGTGTTTACTTTTCCTCCTTGGGAGGGTGGTTGCTCCAGTTGTCTTCACGGTTTGTTTTACTATATTCCTATGCTTTACTATTTCTGCGTCACTGACATCCCACTTCGTGACAGGGTCCAGACGGGGAGAGTGGTAGGCGGTGGTGAGGACGGGACAGGAGCAGCTGGGTCGCTGGGGACCCTGGACTGTGTTTATTCTTTTATCCTCGCTTTTCATTACTTTGTAGTTATGTGAGTGGTTCGCGATACCCTCGTGGGGTCGGCATGGATGTCGGTACGGGCTACATTTAGTGCCCCTGGTGGAATATTTTTCCCTTTTATTTCTATCGGCCATTTAAAAAAAATCAAAAAGGCAGAAGCCAGAGAAAAGATTGCGGAAAACCGTTTTTAAAATCTAAGTGCCGTGTGGGCACTGGTTTCAAAACCCTGTGGATTATGGATTGCGAAAGGGATTTCAAAACTTGGTGTCGGGTGGGCACCACTTTCGAACCTTGTGGATTTACGCTAATTTCGAAACTAGCTTTCAAACGTAAGCGCCGGGTAGGCGCTCTTTCAAAACTGTGGATTTATCCTTTCCAAATTGACCGGCCACAGGTTCTTCTGTTATTAGTTTAGAACGCTGGTTAATTGTTGTGATTGATTGGCTGTGTATGTTGGAACATGTACTGAACGCTACGCCGTGCACATACAGGGGAGACTCCGTCCGTTTGCAGAGTGATCCTGTATGTGTGGCGGGTCTGGGCACGTGCCGGGGAAGAGGGGTTCTCTTTTAAACAAAAAAATTTTTACACGTCAAACATTCGACTTTTATGAATCGTTTCCGCTAAAACAAACCCCGGGGCGTGACAGATTAAATGGTATCAGAGCGGTTCTTTCAATCACAACAGTTAGTGCCGACATCCGTGGACAACCCTCACATGCCTACATACGAATGAAATGGATAGGGCGTAGGACTGTAGAACGTGAGTGACCGAGGGGGGGGAAATGTTGAGTCCTTTCTCTCACCTTATGGTCGTTGTTAGTAGGGTAGTCTAAAGTTGACTCTTGTGATGTGTGACAGACATGGCCCGTACTAGATCATCGGCCGGGGACGCAGAGTCAGTGTCCGACATCCACGGAGATACCGCACTTAGCTACAAACGAATGAATTGAATAAGGCATAGAAGCGTAGAACGCGAGTGATCGGGGGAGCGGGGGAAAAGTATATGTCCCGTTTTCTAGATAGTTGGTAAGTGCTATACTAGCGGAGTCTAGAACTGACTTGTGGGGTGTGTGAGTACGGGTTAAGTTCTGTTTCTCGGTTTAGCTCGGTTGTCGCGTTTGTGTAGTCGTTTTATTTGGGCTCGTGTAGTAGTGTTGTCGTGGGGTCTTGGGATTCCCCCTGGGGTCGAGAAAAAAGAGACCACTGGGACTAGCGAATCTTGTTTGTTTGGGCTTGATTCTTCCTTTTGTTGAGCGGACCTAGAGCTTAAATACTCCTAGTTGGGAATGTGATCGTTGGCCTGGGGGGTATGCAGCTCGGCTCAGGGTATGGTGCTTGGAAGGGCAATGGACTGGGACCGAGCGGTAGAGGTTAATCAGAGTGTCGCACCCCCTTGGGTGCCAAGATGGAAGTAGGACCGTGCTTCTTGGGTTTTGTCGCCAGCTCCCCATGACCAAGGCATAGTCTTGAGGTTTTGGGTTGCGAGTGTGTGATTGTGAAGCAGTACAGATCACGAGGGGCGCAAGGCCAATGGGAAGCGCAAGTCGGACAGGTTTGGCCACTTTTCCCATATAGTGGATCCCTGGCGTATCTAAGTTCTGGGGATGAAACTTCTTTTAAGGTGTGAGTGATGTAGCACTCGAGAAATTCTAGTGTGCTCGCGGGCGGGAAAGCAGATCTAACCTTAGCGATTTGCATACCGGTGCGTGAATTGCACAGTTTCCGATGCGCAAATTTCCGCCCTTCCGGTCCGATACCTGGGTTGTTGGTTAGGAACGACCCCTAGGAGACTTGTGTTCACAAGGGAGCGTAGGGTATCGCATAGTGGTTTGGAGCTCTGGTGTGTGTCACACAGTTGAGTCTCGTTGTTCCGGTTATTAGTCGTACGCACTCCGGATTTTTGGGATCGTTGTTAGTGCAGGGTTAGCCGCGGTCATGGTTTCGGCTGTGGGCTGATGTTTTCCATGGAGCCAGAGTGCTCGGATCAGTTACGGTGGGTTAAGGGTTAAATCACTGTTCTCTTCCAGCTGATGGCACAGCAGTAGATGACTGCTACTGTTGCACTAGCCTCACAGTTTGCTTAAAGGATTGAACAAGTTGCTGACCCTTCAGTGTCCCCGTGTCTTAATTCGTTGGCCTATGGGCCCGATGGTAACCCTGTTTTGGGACGGATGCAAATTGACCCCACCTTTTGCACAGGTTTTGTGGATCGACGTGGACTCGCCTAAGTGTTAGTCATGGCGATGGTTGTGACCACGAGGCGGTAGTAATCCTCGATAAAGGTTATGTTTGGCACTGAGATTGTGTTGGGAAGTATGTGATATACTTTCTGGTAGGAGTTGCGTCCCCAACTTGTTGTTGGCGACAAACCTTTAGTGTTCCGCTGTTCTTTTGGTAAGCACGTTGGCTACAGGCAACGGGTACGGTCGAAGAACTGAGGAAATACTCTGCCCTATAATGAGGAGTACCAGATTGGGTCTAAATTAGTAGCCTTAGAGTTGTAGATACCTTGCGACTGACTTGTAGCCCTCGATTAAACTTTTTGAGCATTTTCATAGAGTACGACTTCAGGCTGTAAGCTCCGGGAATGAAACTTTTAAGTTGTAAGTTTCGGGGACGAAACTTCTTTTAAGTTGTAAGTGATGTAAGAACTCGAAATATTTTATTTTTAATAAATAGTCAAGAAGGTGAAATTTTGACCTGGTTTTGATTTCAGAGACCTAGTTGTTTTATTTAGTCAATTGCCAGTGTGCGAGTTGCACGTTTTACGAGACAAAAAGGCTACATTCCAATCCGGACATGATCTTGGAAATCCGAGTTGACCGTTGCGATCGTCTCGTCGAACCGAGCGAGATTCATATTCAGCACTTTTCGATCTGACGGTCGGATCTTCCAGAAACCGATGAAGAAGCAAGTGAATAAACGCAATCATTGTAACAATGCCCGTGCACAGTGTCACTTAAGTGGCCACTGTAGATGAACAGTAAACCTCAATTTCGGGACTACGGCGGTTGCAACGCTGACCAATTCACTGTTCGGAATCCGAAAATAGTGATCCAGGTAGTCATTTCGAACGGTTTTCGACGTTCTGAACGCAATGGCGTAGTCGAAAATTCTGTTTTGACGACTCTGGAATCTCGAAAAGCGCGAAAACTGTATTTTGACACAGTTATTATGGACCGAGATTTTATCCGGGCAGTTTCGCGAAAATCAGAGATCGCTACCTGATAGGTCTCGTCGAGCCGGACGTCATGGCGCAGTCCATTTTCCGTTTCGGCGACCGGTTTGCCTCGTAAAGCGTGCCACTGCATGAGGAGGGACCTGAGTGTGAGACTAAACTACTGGGAAAGACTCAGCTGTGAATACCAAGTATAGAAGGACTACATTGCAATTGTATCAAACCCTATATATATATATATATATATTGCGTACGGGCTAGGGTTTGCAAAGAAACCTAAAGCCCTCAGCCCCAGCCGCACCCTGCAACCACCTCCTCTCCTCAGCCGCTCTCCTCGGACAACCCCGCACCGGCCGCCGTGGTCCCCGTCGCCGGAGAAGGAAGACCAAGAACACCTTTGGTCTCGGGTAACTCGGAGGGAGGGTGCTCAGAAAGGTCTGGGAATGATCTAGACCTAGTCTATGGAGTCCCTCGTGAAGCCGCATCCGAGCCCGAGTGGTCCCGGCCCGAACCGCCGCCGCGCGCCGCCGCGGCCAACCCCTTCTTCCACGGTTTTCCGACGAGGTAAAATCTTGGAACTTTTCGTTTAGTCTGGGGTTCTAGGCTTAACCATGGTGCTCCTGACACCGAGAGCATCGATCGGATGCAGGCTGAGCCGGCGCCGCCGACCTGATCGCCGGCGGGAGCCATCCCATCAAATTATCACTTTCTCGGTCGATCTTCAGCGCCGCCGTGATCCGGCCGTTCAACCGAAGATCAGCACCGTTGGATAACTTCCTCTCATCGACTGCAACCTCCCCACAAGACCTCGCCTCGATCGGATCAAGATCCGCACCGATCAGAGCTGCCCTAGAAACCCGATATTTGGCATCTGGGCCGACCGTCGCCGTCCGGCGCCGCCGCTGCATCCCACCGGCGGCCACTGCCACCAGAAGCTTCCTGGCGCCGAGTGGAACCTTCCCATCCAAGTTGCACCAGCCCGGAGCTCCGCCGCCGGATTCCGCCATTAACGGCTGTTGAAGCTTTCCCGAGCTTCTCCGGCGCCCGCCTCGCCGGCGATCCTCAGCCACCGGGACCCATCAGGTAAGCCCCTGTGGTGTGTAAGAGTCTCCCCATCATGTGCATGGCCCCCCTAACGTCGGGATGATGATTCCTTAGGTTGCACCCGAGCTCGGTTCAAGCTCGAGCTCCGGCCATCCCCGGCGCTCGGCCTCCGGCCAACTGCACAGGTAAGATCCAGATACCTCTAGGTAAGAGCTCCACGATTTTTATTTTGGCCGAAATAATCCCTACAGAACAGGTCCTTGTTTGCTCCGAGCCACCCTTTTCGGGCTCATCTCCGGCCGCCCGCCGCCTCCGGCCGCCGGGTCTCGACCCAGTTTGGACCAAGACACTCCTGGGGACCCTCTCTAATCTGTGCTTACCTCTGGTGCAGAGCAGAACCCAAGTTGCTCCAAGAAGAACCCAAACCGAGCCTTTAAGCCATTTGTGAGGTTGCTCCAGGCGACTGTTCCGGCCACCATCCGGCGCACCTGAGGTGAGCCCCCAACTATGTTCATCCCTCTGTACATGATGCTCCCAGCTAGCTGTGTATTTGGTCAACTAAATAGCAAGTGTTACATAATTGTTTTGAACTAACGTCTTATTGGGCCCAACTTTGCCCTCGGGTCCTGTGCTAGCCCAAACTTGTGAGCACGGCCTGGGTCTCGCCGTAATGAACATGCTGAAACTTACGGCGTCAATTTTGGACCCCCGGATTTCTTGAACGAGTCAAAACGGATAATAAAATAGGATAATAATGCGAATTGAAATATACTACGGACCTAATTGCAAATTAGACACACAGGCTGACTTTAGACAGTGTTTTTACACCACTAGACACTTTGTTAGAGTCCCGTGGACTCTCGCTAATCGGAAATCGGATTTTATTCAATAAATCGACGACATTGCTCCTTATTAGCATCGCATTACTGTTGTGTCATCGGGATGGGTTGTGTGAGTCCATTACTGATTTTAGCCCCTGTTCAGGGCCCAGTTGTTCAGCACCAGCCTCCCGGCAGTCTAGCGGGAGTTCGGGATCGGCCTACATTCAGGGGGGTTGTGTTTACTTTATTCCTAGCCTCTAAATTCTATCATGTCGGACGGGGTCTATCCTAAGTGTACTGGGGTTGAATAATGATGGGCGATAGCTTATGCATGTTAGTGGGATCGCGATAGTGATTAACATCAGTTACCGACGGTGATTCTCTTTTAACCCTTATATGTCAGCGGGCCACCTCGTCGAGTGCGCGCAACATTACCTTGTTTTCGATTATGCACTTACTTCATTACCTCATTACTCTGTTATTTATATTATGATGCTGACATGATGGTGGTTACGGTTACTTGGCTCGAGGTTGCCACACGCGCAACCGCGGTTTGGCCACCGCAAAGGGTGCGCTTTTCCGGAAAAGTGGTCGTGGACCCGTGTATACCCACGAGGTGTCGTAGTGGGGCCCCCGTTGTGGTGGGGTTGAGGCGCCAAGGTATGAGCGGTGCGACCCGTCGACGTTGATGCTCGACGTGGTCAGGTTTCATTGCAGGTGTTCGTGTTTACTTTTCCTCCTTGGGAGGGTGGTTGCTCCAGTTGTCTTCACGGTTTGTTTTACTATATTCTCATGCTTTACTATTTCTGCGTCACTGACATCCACACTTCGTGACAGGGTCCAGACGGGGAGAGTGGTAGGCGGTGGTGAGGACGGGACAGGAGCAGCTGGGTCGCTGGGGACCCTGGACTGTGTTTTTCTTTTATCCTCGCTTTTCATTACTTTGTAGTTATGTGAGTGGTTCGCGATACCCTCGTGGGGCGGCATGGATGTCGGTACGGGCTACATTTAGTGCCCTGGTGGAATATTTTTCCCTTTTATTTCTATTGGCCATTAAAAAAAAATCCAAAAGGCAGAAGCCAGAGAAAAGATTGCGAAAACCGTTTTTAAAATCAAGTGCCGTGTGGGCACTGGTTTCAAAACCCTGTGGATTTATGGATTGCGAAAGGGATTTCAAAACTTGGTGTCGGGTGGGCACCACTTTCGAACCTTGTGGATTTACGCTAATTTCGAAACTAGCTTTCAAAACGTAAGCGCCGGGTAGGCGCTCTTTCAAAACTGTGGATTATCCTTTCCAAATTGACCGGCCACAGGTTCTTCTGTTATTAGTTTAGAACGCTGGTTAATTGTTGTGATTGATTGGCTGTGTATGTTGGAACATGTACTGAACGCTACGCCGTGCACATACAGGGGAGACTCCGTCCGTTTGCAGAGTGATCTGTATGTGTGGCGGGTCTGGGCACGTGCGGGGAAGGGGGGTTCTCTTTTAAACAAAAAAATTTTTACACGTCAAACATTCGACTTTTATGAATCGTTTCCGCTAAAACAAACCCGGGGCGTGACACCAACGACTGGTTGGGGACAACTTACACCTGAGGTACATCAATACCTTCCCATACAGTCTCTATGCCGGTAATATCAATCGCCTCTACTAAAGGTCACTATACTCCCGAGGTCATGAATGCTAACTCACGAGAAATGGAACCATACTTCAGTGTTTACTAATTACAGCACGGTGGTCTATCTTTCAGTCTCTGATACCTGTAACCGATCTGAGCCTTTTGGCCCTACTGAAACTTCAAGCCCACGGTCGAAACATGACCGCGGCAAATCCTGAAATGTGAACACGAAACACTTCTAAGTTCCAAACTTACTGTACCAAAACCCAGCGCTCTCACGTGACACGAGTCATCCTAGGGTTCGTTCCTAGCAAACCTAGACATTGCGTTTCCTATTGCTCTGATACATCTAATCTGTCACGCCCCGAGTTCAAAAACCAGCGTCTAAATTTTTTTTTTTTTAAAAAAAAATCAGAGTTGCAAACCAGCCAGGGCGCAACAGACCGCCACATATATTATCAGAGTCCCAATCCCACTGGGGATTGAGCCTTTCTATATATGCACGGCTAGCTTGGCATCAACAGAGTACTAACTACGTACCCACTAATAAACACGGATAGTAAATTACACAATTACAACAACTTATTACATTTGCCTTGTACATCAAATAACTAAATGCTTGGCTATCGGCTGTCCAGGGTCCAAGCTCTATCTCGTGATCTCACCAACTCGTCCCGACATCTCAACACCCGCTCGACCTGAAAACAGTCACCCGAGGGTGTGAGACACACCGGAGTGTATCCCAGTGGGCACGACGAGCCGAGAATAGCAGATCGTACCTACTGGTATACAAATGCTAGAGGATAGATAGATCAGGGTTAAGGGTATATTAAAGCAGATCTATAACTGGTGGTAAAGCAACAGCAACACTCAACATCTGGGGTACAAGTATAGGAGATAATTTTAGCAGAATTTAAAACA